>JTDE01007415.1:3735-28398 GCA_014338405.1 Paragonimus skrjabini miyazakii | reverse complement strand
TTGCGTTAAACCAACAGTAAATAGAAATACTCAACAGTATTTACCAGAAACACCACATCTTCTTGATATCCTGTTAACAGTTTGCGTGATGAGTTCCGCACAAAAGCTGCACATATGCAGTCGTTCACTGCACCTTCAAATACGTACACACAAATACAAGTCCGATGAAAATGGCTTTCAAAATACAACTACAAATCGATTTATGGAAGTTATTTCAATTCAACCATACACTTGCTCACATCGAATGGTTTTGACTCTGTTAGATTTTCAAACTAACCGTAACACTCTACTAGAACATTCCCACAGATGTCGAAACTGTTATTGATGGTAGTCCACAACCAGCTAATAAACAGCTGGGAAATGGTCCGGTTCACTCTTTTTCCAGCCCCTCTGAAGATCCCAGTGCTTCCTGCTTCAACTAACATTTTCCAGCTGTCACATTCCCATAGACTTTCCAGTCGGCCCATTTCGAAACAAGCACTAGACTCGAGTTTACCTCATCAGTAATGAAATACCGCTCAACAAGTCAATGTTTTCTGTGATTTCAGCTTGCAGAGAAGTCCTAGTCGAGGGATCATCGATTGGGGTTAACATACAGTAACTCTGTCTACTCTGGAGGCGATCGGGCAACCTGATCATTACTCACAAGCGAAAGTGGTTGAGTGTTCACATATGATAATTCGGTCGTGCCTAACGTGAGGTCAATGGCGCAGTGGTAAACACGGTTGCCTCATGAACGGCATGTCCGTGGTTCAAGTCCCAGCAGTGGCGATGATATGCACTACTGACGAGCTCTAATGAGAGCGAAACTCGAGTCTAGTGTTTGTTTTCGAAAAGGGCCGACTTGGAAGTCTATGGGAATGCGACAGCTACGATCATTTGTGGGTGATGTTCAATCTAGATGAAAACCCAAATCAGCTACTACTCATCAGTACCTTTGTCGAGTTCAATATCCTGTTTCCACTTGACGGTTTGAGTGAAGCAGTGATATTGGATTCGATTCCATTGTAAACAGCTTTGTTGGTTTGTTTACCTGTTATGTTACTACCCACGATTTTATGATGTAGCTAACACATAATAATATCCACAATTGCAAAAGAACCGCCTTCAACAATACAATTTTAGGACGCGATGGAATAAGCTAAAATCCTTTGTTCGGAATTAAACTTATGACAGTGGAGGTCATTTTTAAAACGATCATGCCTCATTTTTCAACTGTAATAAATAGAATGGATAACTCACTTTCAAATTGGATATCTGTAAATGCATTTGACTCATGTTTGGCAAAAACAGATTCAATCCGGAAAGTGTATTTCTCACACATTGTCAGATCGTTAACTGTAGCCGTGAAATCCGTGAACGATTTGCTAAAAATAATGTTAGATTCATCGTTTTTCTTCCACAGTGTGAGATTCGTGTGCACTGATGGACAAAATTCAAACTTGCTCCAGTTTATCCGAACGGATTTTCCAAACACGGTGATATTCGTTAGGGAAGGTCGAAGATTTTCTACAGTGAAAATAAATTGATTTCCGTTAGAAAACTGTAATATTGTCGATAGAAATAAAGTCTCATAAGCTGATGGATTTTCTTAATAATGGTTCGTCATAAGTTCATTTGTAAACGGGATATGAGAGAACAATCTATACCAGTTTGCTTGTTCATCTGTGGTTGTTTGAATTAGAGCCAGTACTTCTTGAGTTATGCTTGACCAACGACCCAACCTAGCGTTCTGGACACACAAACTTCTGTCCCATGTTATTTACAAACCTCTGTCTAAAAATGCAAGCTGTAGATGCAGACCTGTGAAATAAATAAACAGCCGTCGTGCCGTGTGTGTCTGCTCCTATTGAGTAGAGACGCACCTGTATTGCGACAATAGCTACAATTATTGCGACTCGACAGAGTTCCATTTTATCAATGCATACTAGGCCTCCTATATGAACCATTTATTTCGCCTACGGTCAATCCATTTCTCCCTTAAACCGTATCGAGTGCACCCAGACAAACAGTCACAACTCGGGATTCAGGAAACTATGGAGCGACAATGATCACAGACTTTTGATCTTATAAGCCGTTCTAAACCAATGCACAGATTGGCTTGCTCGAAGAAACCAGTTGAGCCTATTTGTTTGCATACACTTCACTTCCGCCTGACATCGAGTAACATGGTAAGCTAATTAACGACTTGTAGTTCTGCAGTATGGAACACTGTTGATTCTCGATCGGCGGTATGAGTTGATATTCCGCCGTTTTTCAATGAACTCATTACGTACTCTTTAATGGTTTAATCAGCAGACTTCTCAGACAGCTGCATATGCCAACTACTGTCTATTTATTCACTACTTCAAGTTACATGAGTCGTGCATGGATTAAACACAAAACGCAAACTGCCCATACAAGTCAGGATCATCGACTGTTGAATATTTTTATGCTTCCGACGATAGTTCGTGTCTTTCCTGAATGATAAACACTTGCAACAACCTCAAGTCGGTTTATGCAACATCGCTGACGTTTCTGAGATTTGTCTGTCAAGTTTTATTTTGTAAAGCCTATTGCATTTGAAAGCCGCCCAGAGCTTCCAACAATGTCGGCCGATTCTCTATAAAACATCAGCAGTCTTTATTTTGTGCTAATTTTTCACTAGCCATGTCATATCAAGAGGCCAATGTAAGCCAGCATGTTATCAGTCCACGATTCTGATGCGTCACAAGTTGTGCATGAAATCTGCTGCAAGAACACTTGCGACACTCTACATCTGGGTCAGTTTCTCTATCCTAACATGTTTCTTACTTTAGCACTTATAGTCGTCACGTATTTTCTGCCGGTTCTAATGCAGTACAAGGGCAGATTTTTTGCAATTAAATCTCTCTTAAATTCTCACACCTAACGAATTGCTTGTCGGAATTGCCCATCTGGTTACACAAAAATATTCCGTCATAGGTTTAAAATATACCTTCCAGTCCGAAACGCTTCCCAGGTAGATTTGAAAGTGCCATTTCGATGGGCATATTGGTAGTTTAGGAGACACAATTGTGAAAAATTGGAGCCTTGGCTGGATTCGGACCAGCGACAGAAACAGCATGTCTAAACGCGGCAAATGCTCTATCGGCTGAACTACGAAGCCACTCCGGGAGCTGTGAATTTTCACATGTGGACTCTGTTACTCACTCGTTCCACTCATCAGTAATAAAAACTCATTGCTCAATAGTGGCACTGCTGGATGCCAGTGTGATCGGTTTGAGAGATCGTGCAGGAATAGTCGATCCTCCTGATCGGTTGGTGGATGTTTTATGAGACAACTAAACGAGTGGATAGCAGAGTCAAAATGTAAAATTTTCCAGCTCCCGGCGCGGCTTCCTAGCTTAGCCGATAAAACGCTTACCGAATTTCAGCGAACTGTTTCTTTTGCCGCTTGGAATATACCGGAGCTCTGATTTTTCAAAGTTGGATCTCTTCTGAGTTAACAAATCTGTCAAATTACTCTGTCAAACTAATTCGGACTGTGCCGGTCAGAAGCACGCCACCTCTCTCCCGCTACACCTATGCGTCGTTCTGACATGCTTAAATAAATAATACATAAATAGTAAAAGTTACATCAGCCAACGCCTGTTCCACAACGTTCTTCAGTTGAGTCCTTGATAGGCATTTTCATATGATTGTCGAGCCTTCAGTCCCTAACAGGGCCGTGATCCATACAGCACGTGGGACGTATACAAACACTCTAATTCCATGAGAATTAGTCATGTGTTTTTTGTGTACGCATTGTTTACAGCTGCAGGGTCTTAGTGCAAGAGGTCACTTTCGCATACTTGTGAAGTAGTTACTAACAACAAATGAAATTCTCTGGTTTGTTGAAATGACTTGTTGCAGCTTGATTCCCATCCAGGTTTCGCAGTTCGTTCCCAACTGCCACTGAAGATGCACCAGGGTAATCAATGACTCTCTGATTGGAGACTTAGTCTTTTCCCCTCAACGAGTAGCATCGCATTCCGTTGACGAGACGAAGAAAGGTGACTTTAAACCCACCTAAAGAACTGTTGAATGTGAAACTGATTAAAAGATGGCCTTTCCCAGGTTTCAACCAATGAAAACGTTTCATGGTATTCATAATAATGACTTTGTCAATTGTTAATCCAAGCTCTTTTAGGTACTCATCTTACTCACATAATGCATCGGAACGTTCCTGTCGAAATTCGCATTCATTGGGGAGTAAGACACTGTGGTATGACTATCGATATTGAAACTCAAACGCTTTCGTCTGAATGTCATAACTTTGGGGATTCTGGCTGTCTCGGCCAAATTTATACTCACCGCATCGCTCAGTCCATTTGATATCCTAGTATATAGTACCCAATCATGATCAACCTGTAATCCTTCTGATCTGCGAAGGTTTAATGCCTTCATTAAAATGTGCATAACTCATTCGTACGATTTTATCGAGAACAACCTCGACAGTACTGTTCATTTAAAATATTCGCAATAAATCAATTACATAATTATTTCTGTGTTCTATCAAGCCGTTACCTCAGGCATTAGATTAAACAACTTTATCATAATAATTTCTTTATTGTGGGGTCCATTTTAAAAATGCAATAAACTTTCGTTTTTTCATGAAAAGCAAATGGGCGCGTCTATCTTCTCATTCTCTGATTGATTTCCTCACGCTACTGAGATAGTTGGACAGGTCAAGCGTCACATTTGATTGCAGGAGCATATATGAAGATGGGTCAGGTTACAATGGAATGCTGGGTCACTTTATTTGGGTTGAGAGAATGGACACGGGAGTCTATCTTTCATTCGAGTTTGCAACCGACTTAAGGTGGGAGTATCGGCCTCAGAATCTAGGAGCCGATTATTCATTCTCATGTAACGTTCAACCCAGTGATCTAAGGCTACAATCGTAAACTAAGTAAGAAGCAACTTGCTTGATGTCAACGAAATTCAAGGTCCGACTGACAAAAACACAGACATCCAATTGCCACACATTGTCTGAAAATTTGATTGGTTTTCCTTTGGCCGGTATTCATTATGCACTGTATATATATGTATGTATATGTATCTATATATATCTATGTATATCTATCTATCTATGTATATCTATGTATATATATGATGAGAGTAGACCGTACGTGCCCGTACGCTTGTCAACCCAGTTTCTTTGTAATGACGGGTAACATGATTGTTTTATAAACCTGACCAGGGTAATTCGGTTACAAACTGTTAGCATTTATATATAACTGAAGCTTGTTGAAGATAATTTCGCCCGTGGCTGGTACTTTCAAGAGAACCACATAATAAAAGATTGCAGTCGGAGGCGTATTTTTCCTATTTGCCTCGTGACTTGCCGGTGTATTTTACTGCGGGTGTGTTCTCTTTTTGTTACATTATACTAACTTGGCTTTTCTTGCAGAATACCATTGTGACATGATCTCCTTACTAGCAACAGATCGATTACCATGAGGCCACTTTCGACATTTTTCTGAAATAAAACAGGAAACTGTACAATATTTCCCTGTGGTAGCTTATTCATGGTGGACACTTCTAATCAACAGAAAATTTTGGAGTTCCGGAATGAAAGTTATCTTCACTCTCTCCCTACACTGGCTATTTGGTAAAGCGTTGAATTAAAGATATCCCTATCAAGGCACTAGTCATTTACCGACCACAGACTTGACTGTGTCTGCTCCAAAAATCCGACCTCAATGCATGTTCTGGTGTCTCCAACGTTTCGGTGTTTTGCATTACGCTATGCAGTCTGCAAATACTAGTTTTCTTTTGAACTGCTACATAACAGCCACGCTACAACTTTCGTGAGAGTGGACTGGAGTGACTTCCTAATTAGACACCGTTCGGCTAATCAAATCTCACCCACAGGCTGGACCGAGAGGAATGGTATTTAATCACCGCTAGCTGATCAGCCACTTCGTCAAATTTGCTCGAACAAGGTTGCGACCAAACTATTTGTTTTAATGCACGTCGGATTTAAATGACCGATTTGCTAGGGCCAAGATGATCAGTAATGACAAACAATCTGGTGAAACACAAAACGCTCATTGACAATTCTCATTCATTACAGTAAACGCTATCGCTTCTCAGTAAAAGACTATTGTTCTCCCAGTAGATTGAGATTGCTAATGCTCCTCATACCCTCATTCATCTGCTGTTTTCGACACAGCAGCAAGTGCGCAACAACACCTAACTCTCAATTTAAATCGCATGTGTTGTCATTTTCTTCAACGCCGTGACAGCTTAATATCTAACTGTCTAAGGATGATTATTAGCAAGAGGATTTAAATTCCACCGATACACAAAAACCAAGCCAAATAGCATCGAAGAAATGATTAATTAATTTGTTCACTGTGAAAATAACAGAATGGTGTGGAATACCAATGTGAAACAAGCATGTTTAGTTCAAGATGGTTGTTACATTAATGTCGAACTTCCCACTAACAGTTGGATGTGAAACTAAACGAATCGGTGACACAAATACCACCCTTCAATCTTTTGCATCCAGAATATTGTTGGGTCCCAATGCACCATATATATATATATATATATATATATATATATATATATATATCTGTTTTGCTTACCTCAAGGCGGAAAATCCCAGTTCTATCTAGTAGTCCGTTACTTGGCTATCGATCCAGCGTTATAAACCGGACAATTTCAACAGTTTCCTGGGCGTTAATCCAACCTGCTTTATTACCGGATGGTAACGCACAGAGAAATTTTTAAATTGCATCCTACTGTTCTTTGCAATACGAAATCAAAATCTATATAAAAATATTCTCCTGTCCTCACCAACAATCACGACTTGCATTCAATTCAAATTTGTTTATATTAGTTTAGCCTCCTCTTCAAAATTACATTTCAGTTATTTGTAGCCGTCTATATGAAGACATTGACCTTTTATCTTTTGTATAGGTGGTACAATCAACCGCCTTGGCTCGGGTTGATAATTCAGTTGAATTGACTTGTTCATTTGGAGTGCAATAAACACTGAGAAGACCATAACGTACACAATCATCGTATTAAGATGCGAACTTCGTCGCACATTTTTCCTTATCTTCCTTGCTAATTGACAATTTATCAATTTGCATGAATGGAAGTGGAAACACAGCTAATATGTTCGTTATCGTGCAGTCACAAACCTGAAGTGAACAACCGTCTTAACTTTTGGCTGAATTTATCAAAATAGAGACCGCTGGTCTAACATCTAAAACCAAAAATCTGTTGATACCCAATTCGCTGAGGCTATTTCTTCATGGAATGTTTTGGTGTTTGCAAGACGCTTCATATCAAACTGTTATTCATTTAATAGTGATTAACAATTCAAAAATAGTAAATCTACTTATAAAATGCACCAGGAAAACAAGTAAAACTACATGATTAGAGTCGACTGATTTCACAGGATATTTTACAAAGTGACGTTTCCTGACATGACTGAATACACAGCAATCACATTTCACATTGGTTTTCAATAGAAACACAAACCTACCACGAAGCTTCACTGAGCCTTGCAAATAATCTGTGTTTACTTCAACATTATTTGACGTCGGGTACAATGCATACTTCACTTGCATGCAAGACGGGAAACCGAACCAAGTATACTCCATACGAATGGTGTTATTTCCTTCTGGATTGTTTACTCGAATTTTTAAAGGGGGCCAGATTGCGTAAACCCTATCCAGGCCAAAGTACGTTGATACATGAAGAGCATATGTGAGTGGACACAGGCCACTTGTTTTCACTGTTGCTCTCAGTTTCATTCGTCCGGCCCCTGGACCTGTGATCTGTCCAAACATGGGAACTGCAACGGTGGACAGTTATATAGATTTTGCGAAATTTTATATAAACATCAGTAGGCCCTTATTGATGTCTTTTTAGATTACAAGTTATGCTTAACTGACAACAAAATATAGCCATAGTATCGAACTCAACGGACCATTTGCACACAGAACTCTCTCGTAACAAGGAACACAATAGAAGGATCTAAATTGTTTCTTTTGTAGATTTGTCTCTTGTTGCGGGAATAGGGCCCGTTCAACTGAACGAAAAATGATTGATGTGAAACGTGTACAGTAAATAACACAACGCCATTATATTAGAATTGTCAACATCACCCCTGGACGCTACTCATCATCATCACCATCGAACATTCTCATACCACACTAAAATCTATAGACCGTCCAAAAAGATGCGCACTGTCAAATCATTCATACTTTTAACTTGGTATTTCAAGTGTTCTACCTAATAAATTGCTCACTAGAACGTTACGAGCAAGTTGTTATACTCTACGTTTCAACCACCCAGGGTGACCTTCCTTAAGAGTGTTGTAATCGAAATTCTGATTATCAATATTCTCAATAGGTTCATCAATAACACGGTAAACACGACGGCCAATATGTTCGACTTCATTTGCATCAAATTTGGTGCGGATATCTTGCAACAAAAGCGCCATACATATTTCCATACGTATGTGGACGCGTTAAAGAGTTCAACTGGCCGACTATAACTCCGTGTGACTAAACCTACCAAGAATGATAATGAGTGACTCATTTGACCGTAACAAAATACATAGTACATCAGATATTAGAGACAGTTGTTTATAAAGAAACAGGCCGGCTGACCGCTATAACCTCTTTTATGCATGCACATGCAACACATCAGTGTAACTTGCGTGTTTGCATGATGTACAGTTTACTGCGTGCCAGCATGCACGTGACTTTGATTGTCTGATTATATTGGACTTCATACATATTCATATTTGAGTTGAATAATCCATCGACTTCTGTTGATATTTTGCAATCTGCAGTTATATCGGCTAGTTGATTATGTTGTAACTACCATCTTCACATACATTTGCACACCCTACAACAATACTTTCTTGCTACTGCTTGATCATGCCTGACTTCTTCCTGTATTCTAGATACAACAGCTGCCAGGGCATAAATCGAGTGACAAAATGATAATCATTGGGTTTAACTATGGGAGCAGTTAGACTACTGCCAGGGTAAATGAAATCGCGAGGGATATGTGCTAACCAGTTTCATTATTATGGCAAACTTACGTGTCTTATGCGTTTGCTGTGTTAGTATGATTCTGATCTGAACGAGCAGATGCTGGTCGCCACATTCGTGGATAACACAACATTTCTTGGACTACAGGTATAAGACGGATATCTGAATCATAATATAAAACACCTGTTTTACGTCAGCAAAAGGACCGCACTTCATCAATTGAGTCGCAATTGCACCATTCACGTAACTGACACTATCTTCATTGATAGATATGGGCTAATGTTTAATGTTACGTTCGAGTAAATACCTCGTTTTATTTCCGATATACACACTATCTTCCAAAATATTCTTCTCTCTGGACAATCAAATGTGCTTCTCTTGAATATGTAGCACTTTTAATGTTACACATTATTCGGACCGTTCAAAGTAGTATGTCTTCTAAATAAATTGATGGAAGCCAGGTAAATTTGCGACTTTGCTAAACCGATATCATAACAATACGGCGTTATTTCGAAACAACAGAAAAAGTATTTCCCTGAAACTATCAAACATTTCAGTTTCGTTTTCTCTTTCTGATAAACTAGTTTGTTCTTGTAACACAGGGAAGTTCATATTATGAAAGCTCAGCCAGCCCAAATTGAGGTTATTTGTTGACCGTCAACGTATGAGTCATGAGATCATTTAAAATCAAACTAGCATTTAGTATAGATACGAGAAATATTGATGAAACTGATGGATATATTTTAGTAATGTGAGAATAAATCATTAAGTATGTTTGTCCGTGGCTCTAGGAAGTTACAATCTTTGGCACGTTCATCTTTGTAACATAATTCGGAAAACCTGCACCACATAGTTTCATTTTTCACCGGTAGGAAAGGACATCAATCCTAGTACGAGTATGAAATATATCTTTTAATGCGTATTAAATTTCACCCTAACAAATGGATTGCCTACAGAGTTTATTTAATAACTGGAGGGCAAAATCTTCAACACTGACCCTAGTACAAGACAAATTCTTGTAGATAACGTTGCTTATTTTTCAATTAGTTCTATTGTTCAGTTTGTGGCAAACACCCAGACACATTCTGAGGATACCACAACGTAGGAAAATTGTCGAAACAAAGATTCAGCCATATTCGGTATAACCACTTAATCCATAGATAGCACGACGGTGACAGAAAATGCGTGTAAGTGGACAGGTTGAATGATGGATCCAAACGGAGGTCAACGAGACACATTTGATTCTGCCAATTATAACTATTACGGGGCCGACGCAGCAGAACCAATAAGGATTTCTAAAGTATCATCATCAAGGATAGCAATACATCAGTGGTTCTGATTGAGGCTTAGCTGCTACACAACCACGAAGAAAAAAAGCATACTTTGTACAGGAAGAAAAAAAGAAAAGGAGAGGGAGGGACCTAACTAGTGAAAATGGCTGTCCGTATTCAAACATCAAGGTGTCTACACCATTGCAAGCAAACAACCGAGCTGTAGGTAGGGGTAGGGCGTGACCAGCCGATAGTCGGTGTTATCCATGACAACACGCTAGATCAGTATTTTATGTTTGCGGGATTAGTTACCAGCCAATTCGAACACAACAGCCTTTCATGACTCGGCAGATAACGTAATCGCATGCAGCAGCTCATGTCCAACATGACTGATTAACCAACCCGATTACAGTATGATCAGTATGGTCAAATAGCCGCAATCCACAACAACAACAACAACACACAGTGCTCGTTGAAGCGGAGCAGGTTAGGCGGTTCTTATTAGCTTAACGCACTCTGGTGAATGACCCCGACCGGCAACCTTGCTCGGTGTATCAGCCAGCAGGGTGGAACTTGCTATGGCACCAAATATCCACGTGGAACCGTTTTATTATGCGGTATTACGTCTTAAAGATAGTCTGTCAAAGCTTTCTTCATCATTCTGTATTTATTCTCTCACCTGTTGTTCTCAGGCCGGTTAAGTTGAAGAGACCATTAAACGACTATCAGACAGGATCCGTGAGCACCTTTAGAAATAGCTGTCTTATAGCGCAAAGAAACCTGTATTGAACGTTACCGGATTGAATCTGATCATACCTACTTTGAATCGACATAGGCCATGTTTATCTCCCAGTGATTCGGACAAACAAACCACTAGACACCTTAAGCCTGTCAGTTTATAGCAGGCTGGAAAAGTGCATTGCTTCGCAGCATATATCACTGTCTACAACGTGTAATTTGCAGCATTTCTTTCTAATATATGAACCAATGAATTGTGACATCGTTACGATCACCAAGTTTCCGATTCACTTTAGGGCAACACCCTTCTAATGCTGCACTATTTATTAATTTCTCAACCAATTCCACCCTGAACATCTTTTGTGGGACACAGGAAGCAATTTACCTTCAGAGCTCCGTGTAACACGTGGCATCGAAGGTCTCTCAATAATCATAGCTGTGTGACCGATCGGCAATTGTTTCTGTTGATTAGATGTATTCGCCCACACCTCCTGCTAGCCTGAAATTGTGACCTACTTGTTAAACCTAATTTGTGGCGTCCGTCTTCTGACCGACCTGTCACCATGACCGAAGCCAAAGGACACCTGGTGTACGCTCAAATAATCGAAATTCTACTCACACATCACTTATTCACTCACTGAACCCAGACATAGAGTACCGTATAATATCATGCAGTATACCAAGGCAATAACCAATCACCTTACACTTGAGCAGTGGAGGTAACAACGTCAGACTATTTGGGTGGGCGAAACTAATTCACGAATGCTCGACAGACTGAGGCTAGCTGCTACTTATCACAGTGCTTGTGATATGGTGAGTTTGGATGCGATGCCGAAGGGGATAATGAGAAGATATCAGAGTGTGCTATTTTTAAAGTTCCACATATTATGCTAGCAGAGTGTAGCCCAATGCACAGGATCGGATTAGTGCAAGTAAATGGTGTAAACATTGTGAAAGGTGAGAAGTCTGGGAGATGCGACAGCTGAGGAAGTTAAGCGTGCCTGACACTACAGGTACATGTAAACAGATATCTACTACGAATTCACACTCACGAGCCGGTTGTCATTAGGCAGTGATAGAAGCACATTTTTGTCTTTCAAGTTATTTCGCAAAGCCCGATTTATCCGTCCGAAATGTTAGCTCCCCAAATACAAAAAGTGATTAGATTGGTTTAACAAAGCGTTACGCAGAAATGTGAACACACACTTTGCATTCCTGTCTGGCTGGCGGAAGAGTGCACAAACGTCTCGGTTAGTCGATGCGTCCGGACCATATGGACCCACCCATCTGATAATTTGCTCGATTACCTATCACGGATATACCAACACCTGACTAATTGCTGAGTAACCGAAGCAACCAGATTGCGTGTTTCTGAATGCAATGCAAGTAAGCAATCGATAGCAGGCTCGTCTACTCAGTGTAACACTAAAGTAAGTGGCTGCGGTGCTTCTTAGACCAAGCGCTCCACAAATCAGTCTGAACCAATCGACGTCAACAACTTAATAAACAGTGAATCGAATTAGCTCCGCATGCCCGAGAAAATGGGCTAATATCTAGGTGAAACATATGTTAGAATGTCTGTGAAGGTGGTACCCGAACCAGAGTGAGACGGGAAAAGCTTGCAGACGTGCTTGAAAGTCAAAGAATTTTCTTCCACAACAAGAACACAAAACATACACGAGCAGACTGAAGGGAGATGGAATGGTTCGCAGTGATCAGTTGGCATAAGTCGAATGCTGCATATTTTGCGGTTCATGCAAAAAATGCATACGCCGGTGTATGTGTGTGGTTATGTGACCATTTGTACTACCTTGAAATGGTGATCAGGCTTGTGCATGGCATTGATTTGGAAGGCTATGTTGACTACGACTTTGGTCTTACTGGGTTCAACCGCGTCAGGTAGGCCGGAAGGGAGGTAGCCAGACAAAAACAGTTACTCTCATAGGGTTGTAGAAATACTACTGACTACGTTAGGGTAATTTGATAATGAGGTATGAATTGGTGTGTATACGCTGGGACAATATTTTCGGTTGTGACACTTCGGCTTCTCGCGTACGGAAGGATGGGATTGGGACAATTGCCCTTGAACAAAGAGCACTCAGATTGCCTAGCAGTTGATCGTAATCGCCGGCCTGTCCGGTGCGGTGAAAAAGCTGTACTAATTATCGGAAGCCTGATACAGCTTGCAGTACACCTACTGTGCATCGCATTAATCAGAGTGGAACATTATTTTCAAATTCAGTGCTCCACAGGCCGCGTTTGAATCTTACTGTCCAGTGCGCCAGATACCTGTGTTATTGGCTCCGGGTGAGATCTCCCAACAAGAAGCCTTACCGTTTTGTCTTGCAGACCAGTCTCATGAATCAAAAGATCCACGGAGAATCCCTCAATCAACCCTGATATATATTCCTCGACCCTGGACACTGTCTGCTGGAATAGGGAATGTGCTTCTGATACTGGAACAGTGTAGCACGAGACAGACAGGAACTCCGCACCACGATGATCGCGATGGAAGTGGACCTCCACAGCTTCCATGTCGTGTTGAGACTTGGAGGCCATGATGATCTTCCAGAAACTGCGCTAGTTACGCTTTCCACTGGATTGTTTACCAGCGTAAAAGTTGATCGGTTGTATGACCATTTTTAGGTTAGGTGAACTACATGGTAGTAGCTAACTAATCATGTTCGTACAACTGCGGTTAGGTAAATGCAGTTCTGCTACATTTCTTCGCTTTTATAAAAGAAGTCATGTGCTCTGCTAATAACCTAAGGGACCAGCTTTGTGATCACTTCTTCATTACAGTTCAGTCGACACCGATAAATGACCAACCGTTCCATGTGGGCGTCTTCAGCGAGCGACAACCTCGTCAGGTATAGCTGGACTGCACAGCATTAATGTAGTCAGTAAGAACCTTGGCCCTCTGTTTGGCCTACATGCTGTCTACATGTTGGCTACCACAAACGACTCTAACCGGATGCAAACAATATTACAGCCTCTGCCCATGTGCGGAATATTCACCACCATTTGCTTGACAACGCGATTGTATGCCAGTGCATCATTCACGAAATATGGATCATGCGACTGATGTGCGGAGCTGGATACAGATTGGATAACACACCGGTCGAGACCCAATCGTTTGTTCACGTTTGCACAGCTACTCATTGTAGGTTAGCCAATCAGTGACAGAGACTGCTTGTAAGACGGCCAGTGATTTCAAACCGGGGAACCATTTTCTACCGTGCATCCTTTATTCTTCTCGGTGGCGCTACCAAACCCATTATCACTGAGAAGACAGATCGCGAAAACGACCACGAAGGCAATGAGTATTCAGAACGAATATAGTGCAGTGATGTCTTGTATCGAGAAGAGATTGAAATTTTTGTTGTTTCTTCTGTGGCTTAAAGTAATGATGACATAAAAACAATCTTCCAGGACGTTATCCGTAAGCTCACTAGACTACATCGTGGAATCTAGAACGACTGGTAGGAAAAGTGAGATGACCTGATGCTGGCTTGTGTTGATCGTCAGCAAATGGAGGAGTTCTGTGATTTAATAAGGACAAGTTTTGGTTCGTCCTTTAGGTCTTGTAAAATACTAATGGATCATCGGCTTTTGATGCACGAACCCGAAAGACATCATGTGAATCGTGCATAAACGCTGATAGTCAACTGAATTGTGTGCTGTTATTGACTAAGTGAAAGCCGATATTCTGTGGCAGCAAGCCATCGAGTGATAACTTGATCTGCCTCGGAACTGACGGATGGTTAGCCAGCCGTTGGAGGTCTTCGAAACAGTAGAGTTGCCGATAAAATTGGGTTACCAGATATTCCATTGCAAAAATGCCTCGAAGCTTTGGATTCTTTTGCTCGCGCTGGTTTACTTCATCTAGGAACTCGAAGCACTTTCGCGGGAAGTGAAAGCTACTCTCGTTGCATATAAATTTTGAGGTGAGGGACACCAACTGAGAACGGATGTTTATCGGTGAATTAATCCATTAAGCCGTGCTGGAAAGGTGTCAGCAGGAATGCTGCTCGATCGAATTAATGCGAAACTTCTGAACATAAATGGTCCCGAGGAGCAATTTGGATTGCATACGAGTCGCAGTACAATTGACGTGATATTCGTCCTTACCCCGCTACGGGACAAGTTATGTGAATCCGATCAAATATTTTATGTTCTCTTTTTAAATTTCACTTTTGATTTCGATGACCATAAAGTAATGCGGACGGTGCTTGGTTAGGTTTCGATGTTGAAGAAGGGTCATTAATTCATAAACAAAGTTACACGGAGTTATTAAGACAAGAGTGAATTAGTATGATCCAGTACCTCGTTATTTCGAAGTGGTCACCCTTGGGAAGTACAATCGTACCTTAGTCCCAATCATATTTCGTTCATAGTTGACTGCAACCTTACCCGTTTCTCTTCAGAATTTGGAGGACGGTATTCAAGTGGAGTACCGCACAGATGGTCGTCTCGTTGTTTTAAGCCTGGTACATAACTCAACTTCTCGGATGTTGTTGTTCGTAGATGATAATGCCTTACTTATTCACAATAAAAACAGTTGGAGTGAATTGACTTGATATTTGTAACCACGGCCTCCAGACACTGTTCACTTCAGTTATTATCATGGTGAAGGCGCTTTATTACCCGGAATGTCTAATGGCAGAGACGTTTCGTATAACTGCATAGACTTTAGCTGTTAGTGCAACAGTCTACAAAGATCTGTCCACAGACTACCATTCGCGAACTCTTGTGCTTTCAAGCGTCAGGAAAGGTGCGTCTAGAAGAATTGCAGCCTGAAAATGCAGTCTAAGCCGTTTGTCTGTCGCTCAATGGCGCGGTCTACACTATTATGTGACTTTCACCTGATTCCCTCTGTCTTTCGGTCATTTATGGTAATCGTTTTGTTCAATAAATTTACAGCCTCTGTGACCTAATTTTGTGTCACTCTTCCAACGAATGGTGGCGCCGCCTTCGTTCTCATTTCTCAGTTTCCGGCCAAGCGACTGAGTGCGTAACCAAGGTGACAATCCAACAGAAACCTATATATTTTACCAGTGAACTGTGCTGTGCATTAAGCCGCTCCCATCCGCAGTGTTTGAAGCTACTTTTATAGAGTTCAGTGGTTAAACGTGTTTCCCGCACTAGGGTAATTTGTCGGGAAGACATAGACGGGGATACGACCAAATGAATCTCAATGATGTTCGTTAACTGGGATCCCTCCGTCGGATGACTGCCGAACGGAACTCGAGGCATCTGTTATACGGGTGGTTAAATACAAACGAAATTCTGGTGGTCAGATATTGCTATACCCGGATGGTATCCCAGCATATCTTTCGTTCTGTAATTTTTCCGTTAGATAATAAGATGACAAAGTCTTTAACCGGACCGTCGGACGAAAGGCGGTGTAATGGGCTTTCAAAAGTTCAGTGAGCTGCAAGCTCTGATGAGTCACTGCATACCGATGATTCTTTTTGGTTTATCTCGCAAACTTTGACTTCTTAGTCATCTCCTTGATACCCCATGAGGAACACGAATATCCATCGAAACTCTTCTCATCTTGTTTCAATAGCCTTACTCTTGGTTCACACATTAGCATTTGAATCTCCTCACATTTTGTTCACGAGAGGGTTCCACACTCACTATAGATCATCTAACTAACCAACATTGTTCGGCCGAACCACGACGACCTCCACTCACATGTTCTCAGGTTTACGGCTTCCAGGTTCTACTGACTACAGTCTGCGTGAGGAGAAAATCAGCTGGTTTAGTGGAGGTTGTTTGTGGTGACGTTTATCTACAGGTTTCAGTTGGCTCCGAACGCTATGCTAGGTCAGTTCGGAAACAGATGACTCCAATTGTACGCAAACGCCGAACAGGATTTGATGAAACAATCTCACTAGATGGTAAGCCCGGCCAATGTGAAAACGAATGAGGAAATTCAGTCGTGTATATTGTGAGGTCAACGGTGCAGTAGTCATCACGGTTGCTTCATGTGCTCCGCCTTCTGGTCCTAGTCATGGTAAGCATATACACTACTGAGGAGCTCCAGTAAGGTAGAAACTCCAGTATACTGCTTTAATTCTTAGGAAAATTACGGGAATGTCCGTGAAAAATGCGGCAACTACAATCAGATGTAAGTGGTTTGCAACGTATGTAAAGTGAACGAACGTTGCTTGGACTGTCAAGCATACGGATTATTTTATGCTAAAAACATCGCCCTTAATTAGATTGTTAAAATCCTTATGGATACATACTGATGAAGTTTCCAACTGGACATTGTAAACAAAACCCAGTATGACCTGTATGGCAGTCAAAATGGTTGCCATTTACGTGGTTTCGACTGAATATCAGGAAGTGGTTCAGGTGGCGCTTCTTCCTCTGCTTCGTGCATAACCTTTACTTGTTCATCCAGTTCTTATTGTGTTTAGCCTGTCGACTAACGTCTATCGAAAAGTTTGCTCGCAGTGTAAGTCCGTCAGAAAACGGAGTAATTTCTCTGTCTTTTAGCAAAACCTTGTTCTGGTGAGGAATTCTATATTTTCCTGAAACATAAGTAGGCAAGAGCAGCTATTATCCGTTAGGTGGCTCGGATTTGACCTGAATAGAACAAGACGCCTATTCACAACGTTTATATTCACTCCCTTCGCGTAGAATCATAAAGGACTACGTTGTTATCATTGGCTTTGTTCACTTTCGGTCAGTTACGTGACTTTTGCTGTACACCGTTACATCATTCCGAAAACACTTCACTCGACTAAACAAATGTTCACTCGGTTCGGTATCAGGACCGTCAAATATCAAAATATGGTGATTGACTGAGATGTTGAAGGCTACGTGGTAAAGCATGATTTTGTCACAGGATGCTAAATGGAAGCATGGGCATGAAGACCTGGAGATAGGAGGATCGATCATGATACAGACCTTCTCAAAGTATACGGTGATAGTGAATCAGCTTGCCCATCAGCTGCCATTTCGACAACCGGAATAAGTAGGTCAGTGTTTCTGGATTTTACTGCAAACGGTTTTACCTCTCAACAGTTGTCGTCAATATTATCGATTCACAATTTGTGAATGTTGCAAGATGGTGATGCACTAACTGACCGCTTCACCTGATTTTTAGAGTTTAAACGGTCATTTAACGAAAACATGGTCCTCCTGATTAAAGACTCCATGTTGTCTTGTTCAACCTCGTACAATTTTGTACGGCAGTCGAGCTTTGGGATCTGGTCGGGCAGAACGCCAACATACGATGGTTATCTATGAAAATTAACTGATCAAATAATGAACAGTATTCAACAAAGGCTATCTATGCGATTGATAACGGGAGATGAATACAAGTGCGCAAAAACTAAACAAGATGTCATAGTGAACCGTGCTCTTTTTCACATCAAGTCCGAACTGGCTAGCTGATACTCATTAACTCTAATCACTTCTTTTATTTACGAGCGGACAACGTAAGCTGTAAAATTTGAACGTCATAATCTAGTGCACATTTTTTTCCAAACTTCGCGCGTACTGACGAGTATCTCCGTGATATGGTTATTCGACCAAGTCGACCCTGGTGATGCTCTGTGGGATGAATATCAAAGGACTGGCGAAACCATGACAGACAAATAAGATAGAGATATAAATTGCATTCTCTCATAAGGAATCATCGATGGAACAGGATGTTACTGATTTCCAATATTTTTTTGATGTGTTGTTAAGAGTGAGTGCTGTCGAAGTAATAGCTGCTTTGAGCCACAACCACTGACGGTCACATCAAGAACAACACACCCTTTCATCTAATTGGTGGCAGCTCATGAGTAGACCGAACAACCGTCACCTTGTACTACTGAAATGCACAGTTTGTTGTTCCATCCGGTGCGTACAGATGAAATCACGACTACTGAATTTGTCTTTCCCAATTCATTTGATAGTCAAGCGTTTGGTCTGCGTTGGTCAGCATGCCGAATCAAGTAAATGTATTGAATGAAGTAAGCTAACAAACCCCATGCACAGCGTCGGGCAAAAACTATTGACTGGATGAATAACTACTATTCATAAAAATGTAAAAAAATATACATTGAGAAAACCGTGAGCTGGTGGTTGTTCGGTCGATCAATGTCCGCACATGTTCAAGCTGGTGAAGGCTTTGTACACACAAAAAGAAAAACGGAACCGTCTAATCAGTAGATCTGACACAACACACGCAAGCCGACATAAGTTCGTGCACTTCGATTAAGCCCTGGTCAGAAATTGTCATGGCCAACCACACCGTGAAATGGGGCGGTTTTGTTTGTTCATATTTTTCGGATGAAATGGGTTATTGGACTAGCTGGGATAAATTAATAACACTATACAAGGAACAACGCGAATTTCATATTTTGAGACAAACCAGTTGCACGCAAAACATATTGTTGGTTATCGGAACAGCTGGGTACTAGCAACTGGTAGTTCTTCCACTGGCAGGCGACTGTGACTTAGAAGTAGCAAACCATTTTTAGCAGTCCTTCAGTGTAATTTGAAAGGCAAACGAAAACGTAAATTTGATTCTATTCTATCTACTTGAGTACTTTATACATCACAAGACTTCTTTGGTTGCATAATTGCTTGTGAACAGTGCAATCAGTTTGGATTTTCATTCGTGTGCACCCAATATGGCGCTAGCAGACTGTGATAATGAACTGTCACGTTGATTTGATTTCGGTCTTTCCTTAGTGAAAGGGGTAACAGGACCGAAGAAATCAGTTAACGACCCATCAGTAGAACAACTCTAAACTTGTCCTTTTCGTCTTGAGACCTCAGTTGTACAGAAGTGTCTAAGGTCGGTTGGGTCAAACAGGTGCAGACTTAGGGACGTGTTGCACATTAAGGGTGCACAACGGTAGAAGCAAATCTTTTTAGGAAATAAGACAAACGGGGTCGGCTTTGTGGTTCATGAGAACAGTTTATTAAGTGTTACAGTTCAAGGGCGACACATACAACTATACGCCAAAATCACAACTAACCTCGTCATTATGACTCATTTACGAACAGAGGATTCAGCACAATACGCCTAGACAACGAACCATTAGCCTAAGTCTGTAAACGCACCACTCCTATATGTAGCTGAACGTATGTATGATCCACGCGCATTAGCATATTTTAAGTAGAACCCTGTGCACCCGGAGTATAGCTCAAGGACGTAGTGAAGAACAGTATCTCAAACATGCACTCGCAGTCAATAAAACTATGTAATAAATTATCTGGTATAGATGGTCCATCCAAAAGTATCATGCATGTACTCCTTCTGACACATGGATGCAAGAATTGATTTGGTGATGAGCGAGCTATACATTGAATGGTGTTATGTGTAGTCCAGTCCTACGGACAGACGAAGTTAGATTTATTTTGTGTCAGTGTGGTGGAAGACTGTGCGTGAAAGACAGGTGGTCATGTAGCTGTACTGCCAAGTGTGGCTACGCTCTACCCTGTACGCGACTAGCAGTATCGATCTTGCCTGCTGGGGTGACCAATCGAGTCTGTTTGGACGTTGAGAGTATTCTCAAGCGTCGAAAATTTATACTCCATAGCCGTAGTTCTCGGTGTAGGTGATAAATTATTTGGAGAATTTTGACCCTATATGTAAGATGTGTTTATTATCGGGGACTCTTATCAGGAATGTGTGGTTGTTTCTGATCCGCGACTAAAGAACCAACATTCACATTTATCAGACTTGTATGATTAGTGAATGTTCATTGTTCAACAAAATCCCAGTCGTATGATTACTAGTCTTATCTTTCATTAACTAAGTATCTCTCGTTAAAAACCAGTATGTGATTGAACAAGGCTGCACTGTGTGCACTCTGCACATCCACGTGAGGACATGCGTCTAAAAAAACAATTGTTCGAGTGCATCGATCACGCAATCCGCCCACGTACACTCACTAACTTATCTGCGGGGCGTGAGGCAAAATGTACAATTTTGACGGTGTTCATTAGGTCAAACGCTTGACATTTCCTCTTTTCATGGCACCTTACGGTAAAAACGATGTATATCAACAGCGTGCAACTTATGTTTAGTATGTCCAAAAAAACCATGAAACAACACATTTCGGAACATGCAAATATTTTCCAGTTATTAAGTTGAACATTGAAGTCACCAAATCTGGTTACATATTGTTTTTACGTCTACACGTCTTTTAACAATAGAAGATTGCGTTACAGACATTCGGCAAAGGATAAGAACCACAACCTAATCGCACGGCCATTGTCATTCATATGGATATTCCGATAGATCTAAGCAGTAGCGACCCTGTATCGATCAACCCAGAACCAATTGAGCAAACACACAAGGTTTGTATGAATGATTTCACCGTCATTAATATTGATCACATCGTTTTAAAAACCAAACTCGTATGGCAATCGATCTGCGCAATCATCTTAACTAACACCACCGTGTTTTGTGATGGTCCTACCAAAATGTCGCATTTATGTCCCTGCGGGTACTGAATTTGTGACATACTTGGCCACTTCGACAAGTGTTTTCGGCAACATAAAGCTTTTGTCATCCCGCCCGTAATATGTTCGGATATGTAAGTACCTGATGTCTGCAAGTAGCACCGCATACCTAAACGCACATCACGATAACGGTGTGTGGGTGTGTCAGCGATTATCTACACAAGTTTACCACCGTGTGGTCAACATTTTGACACAAAAAACCGGTGGTAGGAGTAGATGTTTGTGAGCCAGGAGCAAAACGCTGTGATATCACTTTATTATTAGATTATTTCTTCATTAGTTAGGACATAATATTCGATTTAAATTTCCTCCTTGTTTAAAGAGTATCTTCTTTCAGAAGATTAGACAGAACAGAAATGAAGCGAGGAGTGATAGATGCAAGATTTATCGTATTGATTCACCAGTACCAAATTTGCAATAACGTGGGTCGCTTTCTACGGCAAATAAGTGGGAGTGTGGATAATCAGTTTGCAGGTTAAGATAGGTCACTAATTCTAATGAAGGGTCTGGTTCACGAACAGTTGTTTCTAAACCAACAACATTGAATTGAATTTATTGATTGCAACCGCTTCAACAAACCAGAAGAGTATGGGATCAGAATGACGTACCAAAATTCTGATGGATTGTTAGTGCGACCAGTGATCATGACTGGCATAGCGACCGAGGAAACTGGCTGTTAACCTGTTTCAGAAACACTGCCGTTCTTCGGTAACATGGATATCTATACGCATTTAGGCGTATGTCCGTTCCCGCCTCTGTCCGATTAAGCATCTCTCGGTTCTGTCTATATAGCTTCCATTGCATTCACATATGAACTGATAACCACAATGTGAGGTATTAACCGGACGACGTGAATTTCCTATAGATAGTTCTTCTAGTCAAACCATCCTCTCGGTGATTTGTGAGTTTGTTTGAAAATGACAGGAGATTGTTGGGCTCAAATTCTCATGTGACCGTCAGGTTGGGATGACAACTACTTAGGCGTTGCATGAAGTTATCTATTTCCTGTTTAGACCGACTGAATAGCAATGTGTCGTCGATATAACCCTTGTAATCTGACAAGCTTTCTATCTTCGTAGACAAAATTGGCCTATGTGTTATCCCAAACCTGTGCATTTTTGACGATTATTACGTTTCGGGGTTGGCGTTCCACGAAGTTTACCGAGATTTATACATGTGGTCGCCCCGTCCTCAATGTTACGGCCACCAAAAGATGCGCAGATCCGAATATGCCGCTTAGGCCAACTTTGACAATGACAAACTATCACCATCACAAGTTGGCACTCTGGCTATTCAGTATTCTAACTTCACTAAAACTAATATTTCGGACACGTTCCGCTGACGATTATTCGGAATCAATCAGTGACCTAGACAAAATCAATGTTGCTGATGAACTGACGTGTTCTGTAGATTTCTTGTCCTTGTTCGCGAATCTCCTGCTGCATGAAACGATTGAAAACTTTCATAAGTTCGTTCGGATGTATCACACTACGTTGTCGTTCCAAAGTGACCTATGGAATAAAAATCCGTTACTCTGCACTGAGAATGCCAGTTATCGTTGTTACGATCGGTGCTACTGTCAAGTAGAATAATTACTTATGAAAGGTCCATTAAGTTCCATCTTAGCAAACAGTTGCATGTGAATAGATGAACGAGAGCCGTTGCAAAGGTGATTGCGTTATGCAACAACACAATACATCGATTGAGAAACCCAATTGATTGAATGTCTAGTGCAGCCGAACTCATCGTAGTAGTTCGGAACAAAAGCTACCTGTGGCTTCAATCAAAGGAGATCTGACAACCAGTGCCATCTCACATTGTGGTTCTCAGTTTATATGCGAATACAATGGTATCTATATTGGCAGAATCTAGAGATGGTTAATCGGACAGTTGCGTGAATGGACATCTGCCCAGATGGGTACAGAGATCCCTGTCACTGAAAAAAGACAATGCTACCGAAACAGGTTAACAGCCTGTGTCATCGGTCACTGGACACTAATTTCATAACATTTTACCGTATAACAATCTAGTCTGAATAAGTTTAAATTTGTTCATTGGGAAATTTTCGCGGAAAAGTTTGTCTGGTTTTCTTAGCTCGTGCTATAAATATCCACCCATTCACAAGTTGACGCCGTTAGGTGGCCATCAACAAGCGTGGAAGCAACTTGCAAAAAATTCAGTAGGACAAAACTCTGATGCATTTATCAATTCGCTCATTAAAATCCCAACAATTGCATCTAAGTGATTCTATCACAGAACGCACCTTCTGGTTCAGAAAGGATACGGATTGTCTTCAACAATGTCTCTTCGTCCCCTGAAGGATGTGAGAATAGTTTAAACGTGTAGATTGAGCACGGGATTGGGTAGTTCACCATCTGACTACCAGATCCAGGTGCAAGTGTAATGACTTGCAAATGGCCTGGGTTACTGTGTACGAAGTAACGAAGTTGGTAGAACTGACCAGTCCTGCCAGTAGTTGGCAACCTCCAGGTCAAAGTGAAACCGGTGATTTCAAGAGTCACATTGAAGTCTTCTTCATATGAATATCCTGTTGAATAGAATGAAAGCAAGATACAAAATTATGGATGCAGTAGGACCAAACAAATCGGTTTTCTTTGCCCATAGCACTACTACGGGCGACGTCGCCAGTATGAATCATAATAACAGATGTTCTGCAACGTTATTATTCAGACGTTCAGATTTATGATAATTAGAACAAAAAATGCCGTGTCGTACTTACCGGGGTGTTTCGTGGGTGTCTTTGGATTCGTAAACTGCGTGCTTCCGGTTCCCGAGACTCCTCTGATGTAAACCAAACATAATCTGCATCGAACTCCAACAATCTGATATATTGGTAAGCTGATGTTTAATCTCCTTATAATTGTTTGGCTTTCAACAATCAGCACTTCGTATGCGTGATGAACTCCTGTACCAGTCGTATTCAACACTATGTGCAATACCTGTCCGTATAGATCCAACTCATCCACCTTCGGAGCCGGCTTACCTGTCATATGAAACGCAAAACGAATATTGGTCAAGCTCAAACTATAGTTGTCATGGTGAAACGTTGATCTCGGATTGTACGGTTAACGCATTCGACTGAAATAACATGGTGTAGTTTGTGTAAAATGCATGCTGGCAAT
>JTDE01007414.1:11873-21877 GCA_014338405.1 Paragonimus skrjabini miyazakii | reverse complement strand
CCACCTTTTTCAAGTCTAGCAGATTGTTATCCCTAAGTTGGGCTAAAGGTCTGTCTTAAACGACATCATATCCCTCCTTAGCGTCAAGTATTAAAAAAAGAAAACCGGATGGTATAGTATGCTGTCCTTTCTGAAAGTTTTTCGTCATCAATCTCTACATACGATCCCTGCAGGAACAGCCATGGTTAGGAAAACAACAAACTCTATATTTCATAGTCAATTGGAAAGGAGAAGGGTGACTAATTTCTACTAACGACGATAATCCGTGCCTGAAAAAAACGGACAAACAAGAATACGGTAAACATATTGGTGTGCAACTCTTGAAAATCCCAATTAATTTTCGAAGGGCAGTCTTGTTTGTTTTAAACAAACGGTTTTGTTAACTATTTAAACATCACTAACCAAGCAAACAACCGAATAAGATGTTTAGAAGTGCATAAAATCTTCTGTGTGCAAAGCATTGTACATCCAAGTGTTATGCCACCGAGTTTGGATTCACGCCTCCAGTACTAAGCGGATGGGTAAACATATGTACGGAATATGCAGGGGGATTAATGATCAGTATCGCTGAGCTCCTTAAAAAATGACAGTTTACTGGGTCCCTACAACGTTTCATTTATCTAGAATTACTGAGAACAGAAGCGGCTTCGTAACAAACGCCAGAGTGATCTTGGTACCAAACTCAGTGGAACTTCTGTTCATCGACCATTCAGAAAGTTTAGTTTTTCATCTTTAGATAGTACAGGAACAAGAAGCTTGATGGTACAGTCCAAGGATTTTGAACCGTCTACGCACTTTCCCCAGATAATGACTCGTTTGGTATACATAAGCCGACTTCTTTCAATGTTTTTCCTGTGTTGCGAGCAACTTTTTTTTAATGTTACCGTCAATTGATAGGTAACTTTCTCACACGGTGGTCAGAAAGTAGTCGTTGTTTTCGTCTTTTAAACTGCTTGAAATTGACTTCTTACGCTTGTTCTTAACACATCAACTTTTTCAGTAAGGTTCTTTTCAGCATATATGGTTCTGTTAGTAGTTTATTAAACAAGACTTTACTCAAATCTATTTCTGTGCAAACGGAGCGAAGTTGAAGAATTGAAGTTAATTATCCTTTCGTTTAGCTTTAAGTTAGATCGAATATTTTAAGGTAACAATTGTACATCCAGTAACGATTGCATATAAAAAGCTAATGTATTGTTCAATTCGACTTCGTACAATAAAGGTATGTTCAGATGAATGTTATTGACCTAGCTGAAAAATAAATCTTAATTACCAATAAAAATCGTAATACCATCAACTTATCTTTTGCACAATAATGCTTTCGTAATGCGAAACTTGCCGTTCAATCATTCAAAATAAATATCCACTAATATTCAGTCTGATAAACTACCCAGAGTCATGTCATCTGTCTCTCTCTACACGCGGGTTCATCAAAATTATATCGAATGCTTTATGTAATACAATAAAAACCTCTAAATTATTCTACTAAAGTATCCATAGTACAAGTCTGACGAGGTTAAGTCACATAAAAGTTTGACTGTCTGATGGCGGGGAAAATTGGCAAACATTGATGGAATAAAGTTCTTGTAAACTCGTCGAGATATGTTCTAAGATATCTGCTAGATTGGGTGACTAGTTCAAGCAATCTTTTGATGAACTGTTGCGAATGATCTCGAAAAGTTTTGCAGTGACAAAAATAGATACCAGGTTTGTCCGATGTTTGAGGCGGTCTACTTAAGACAATCTGCGAACAGCATCTGTTCGATCAGTTTGTTAACACTGAAAATCAGTTGAGATATTTCTCTTTACAGAACGATAATGCTGTTCTGTCACATTTAAACTTGCTGGGTTGATGCAACAACGAGTTATCGACTCTGATGCACAAAGTAGTAACTACAGATTTTGTCCGTTACATCTGTCAACTTCAGGTTGGTTAACTAAGCCACGATGTTTCCAGATAGGCATTCTGTCCAATAGTGGTACAAAATGGAATCGTCGGTTCTACATATTCCGACTAGTGATTATATGTGCTGTGATTGAGTATGTTTAATCAGCAGTACACTAGATAATTGTTGTTCCCGTCGTTCGCTCAAGAGGTGCATCTTCGAACTATAGTGTTTTGAGTTGCACGAAGTCTTTAGAAACAACAGCAGTTGGTAACCAGGCAGAAACACAACAGAATATTGAAGTCTAGAAATTAACTGTTTGGTAACGACAGGCTATCTCGTCTTGTGTAACTAAAACGCAAATATTACGAAACTCAGCAACATTTCTGCCAAATTTATATCCATTGAAAATCCGTTAAAGCGATTGTTTAAGAAGCAAAAAAAACATGCATTAAAGGAGTTCCTTGTAAACTGACAGATAAAAAGTATGCGCAGATAATAAAACAATAAGATCATTCGGACGTGTAATGACCCTTTGGAACGTACCCCTCAAGCGATCAACTAGTGACCTATTTATAAAGTTCAGTGGAGAATTTCTCATAAGATGGTTTCACAGTGTAACTGAATTCAAATTAGGCTGTGTGTGATAACAGTGATCCGATTGTTGAAGTACCGAATTCTCATGTAGGATAGTAATTGCTGTAGATGAAAATAACCTGTCGAAACTGTAGTTGGATTGCTGAAGCGGTTGGTCAAGAAGGAAGCACTATAAGCCCCACTCAAACAACACTTACAAGGACGAAGGCATCATGTAGGTTGCTTCATTCTACTCCCATTGCTTATTGGTGCTTTAACATGTAGGCCGGTCATCTGTACTTTAATTGCCCGTTACGCTTGTGATCCAATTTTCAGCAACGTGGAGATACCGAGGAACAGCGTACATCTTAAGTGGGGCCTTCAGCAATAGTCCTGTAAATGAAAACAATATGAACAAACATGAGTCAATAGCCCAGTAAGTCATGAACGTGACTTACATATTCATAAACCAAAATGGCGCCAACCATACGGTAGCACACTCTGTGACACTATTCAAATTCAGTCCATGTGTGCCCACTAGTCTCGACTGCGCCTTACAGCACGAACTCATGAATATAACCTTCAAACAGTTATACAGCAAATGGCAACATATATATCACATTGAAAGTAAATGCTATATGAAATTACCAAACATCTTCGAAACAGAGTAAACTCCTTTGATGAACCTTTTGATTCAGAATTGTTCACTTCCCAATCGTAGCAAAAACATACGTTTCTAAAGAATTCTTTCAGCCAGCTTATTTCGAAAACAATCACTAAACTTGAGTTTCGCTCTCAAGAGATCACGTCAATGGTGTATCTCCTTGCCACGGCTCGAATTAGAACTTCGGCCACGCTTTTATATGGCAACCATGTTCACCACCGCTCCACTGACTTCACATTAGACACCACCAATTTATCATAGGTGAACGCTCAACCAGTTTCGCTTGCGAGTAATGATCAAGTTGCTCGATCGCCTCGACAGGAGACACAGTTACTGTCTGTTAACTTCTATCAATAATCCCGCCATTAGAACTTCCTAGACAGGTCGAAAACTCCGAGCTTATTAAACCTGCTAGAGGATATTTTAGATTACCGATGAGTGGTCAGAGATTTGGTTTATTTCAAGTTGAAAATTACCTACAATTGATCGCAGTTGTCGTATTCCCATAGACTTTTTGAAAGGGGCCAACTGGAAAGTTTATGAGATTGCGACAGCTACGATCAATTGTAGGTAATTTTCAACTTGAAATAAACCAAGTCCCCGACTAGTCATCAGTGACTGAACATCTGTCAGAATGTGAAATCTGTGACCAACTACGAATGGTGTTCAAATTGTATCAATCAACGTCACCGACCAGCTGACAGTAATCAAAACGCCATAGAGAAATTTCACTGATTTGTGTGATTTCAACTTGATGACAAACCCTAATCGTAGGGTCATCGATTGGATTTGAGAACAATTATTGTCTCCTCTCGTGGCAACCGGGTAACATTCACACTATACAAAAGCAAACGTCTTCGAGAGTTTATATTGGATTATTCGGGTATGTCTGACATAATATACATTGATCAACGTAATTGTCTTATGTAATGGTCGTCTGGAGTTGAAATTCCGGTAGTGACAAAGATGCCTATGGCTTGAAAACTCTCTTCGGTACGAAACTCAAATCTGGTGCTCTTCTTTGGCACATTGATTATGGTATTATTGATTATGATTATGATATTGTTGCTAAGGAATGTTTCTTTATTTCAGAAAACGGGAATTGTTTTAGTCTAATGCCTTTTTCCTACTGCTTTATGTTAGGAGATTTGAGCCGACGGCTGAATATTTGTAAGGGCAGGTGTTCTGAAAGTTTTGCATGCCCACGGAAAACCACACTGCTGAAGCATTCGCTTAATAGGGACTCGGAGGATTTGATCGGATAGATACTATGACCTGTCTCCCCAATATGCTTGGTGAACGATGAGGGTCGGTTGTGTGTTCGGTCGTTCATTTGATAATCGGTTCGCGTGTTGAAATGAACTAACCATTTTGGGGAGATGTCCAGTAATTCGCCAGCCCAAGCAGAGATGCGTTCAGCTGGTGTAAACGTCACTACAATTGAACTGATGATCCCCGTGTAATTTCAAATGGTTAAGCATATTAGGTCCAACGTTTGTAGAACTAATTCCCCAAGTGAATAGCATGAGTCTAACTCGGTTGCAAAGTACGTGCACTTTGAAGCAACTTAAAGCTGAAAACATGCTACTGTGTATAAGTGATCTCTGAGTGGTAAGTAACTGAACACATCCACTTTTGCATTCTATCACTCATGGATTTGTCCGTTTCTCCGTTTCTACGTACATCCGTTGGCACTGTAAGTTTCAAGAAATTTCTCCCTTGTCAATCAGTCATTTGCGCAAACCCTTTAGAATCTACCAAACAAAGTCTTAATTGGTCCCCACACGTAGACAGTGAACACAGAGTCAGAGAGACACAGGTCCAAGGAGTTTGTTATAATGTCAACATTGCATCGTACTGTCTTGACGTCCCTCAAGTGAAACGATGAGCTATTAGTGAATGTTCGATACTTTTAACTAGTTTGTATTTAGGTCGTCAAAGGTCGCTGCTTTATTACGAATCAGGTACAATCAAGTGACGTTTGACTGTATAGTTTATCGACGTTATAGAAACTCAATTCTACCGCCACATCTTGGTTTCTTTGGAACGTACTCCTTCTCCACAAGCCTCCATAGTTGCTACGGTTTGCTCCTAGTTTTCCTCACATTGTCTCATCTGATTCAAATTGGATTATTTGTTCGTGAACGTTAAACGACACTCGTTTCTTACATTCTCTCCTCGCAAATGCCATCACCATATTCAGATACAAACCTTACCACCATGGTATTGTGCCTCAAACTGTCATTGATTCCGGTAATGGTCCACATAGTAATGGAATTATAAATAAAAACAGATACAAAAGAAAAACAAACGTAGGAAAGGAAAAAATGAACAAAAGCAATCGAGTCTCAGGAAAAAGAAGGGTCAGCAGATCCGTGGATACGGGCTCGTCATTGATTGCAGTACACCATCATATCGTAAAGTGTTTCCAACCAGTAATGTGGATGGTCGCAAACTCCCTAACCAGATAGAAGACACCTACAAACCTTACTCAGTGGAACGGTCAAGGTTTCTATAGGCGGTGACCAAGTCATCTGATGACCGCAGTGCGATTTCTTCCAAACATTGGCAGCCATACTGAGCAGTGCGCTGTGTGGTAGATGCTCCCTTGGCCTACGGAGTATATGATTTAATCAGCGGAGACTGCGAATTTTCACTATCTCCCTTATCGGCCGCGAGCTTGTACATTTCCAAAATACGATTCAACCATTTAAACGTCAGAGTCAGTTTTGTTTTGGCCGGAGGGTTGTATGAAGCTAAGTAATCAACCGTTCTGGTCCCGTTGTCTGTGTAACTTAGTAAGAGCTATCTGAACTGTTTCCTCAAACGTTTAATTCATCTGCTCAACTTAGCAGTATTGGTTGACATTAATTTAAGGGCGGACAACTTTATCCTATAACGAGTCTTGGAAAATCAGCATTCTGTTCGTTGCTACGAGTGCTTCTGTCTAGGGTTGCATGGACTGACAATATGTGTGTACAATCTGTGATGCTTCATGTTACGCTGTAATGAGTACCTTGTTATGTGAAATCGAGAAAATCTAATTCTTTCAGCCCCAAACATCTATGTTAAAGTATATTGTTTAAATGAGAACTGAAACATTTCAGAAATAAGAACACAATAGCAAATCAAAAGAAGTTTAAAAACATACACTTGTATTTTGTGGTTAATCATACATTGGAATCATAAAAATCACCAGAAACATCTAGAGTATAGTGTATAGTGATAAAATGACCCATATTTCATGTTTCGTGATATTGACCAACATTGTGTTCGCTCACACTAAATCAAATTCTATCTAACAATGAATCAGTAGCCATTTATATTGTTCCCTAATAATACTGTAACCTAGAATAAAGTGAAATCCTTTGTTAGTTTCAAAAACGATCCACTAACACAGTACCGTTTGTTTTTTTCATTTCTTCCAACTTTATCATACAGACAAGCATTCTCTACTCAGTCATGATGGTTGGAAAAATTTCACCGCATGTGGTCAGCCATGATGAGGTGGCAAGTAGGCAGTTACTTCTTGCCGTTATACTTCCATTGTATATAAGGTTATTTCGAAGGTATGCTGATGCAATTCAAACCACCGGATCACATCACTGGATTACTGATGATTTATCCGTATCATGTAGTGAATATCATTGAAGTAAGTCCATGTTCATGTACAGTGTAATCTTCTTCATCCTCATTGTAACAGACCAGTTTCCGAACCATGATGCGAATTTTCCGTTCTCTGAACGAATCAGAGCGAATAATACAATGTTACATTGAACAGTACACCGAAATGTTGAACAAAGACCTAGCGGAAGACGACGAGCGGCGTCAGTTCACCGGGTTCGATCAGGCCACTCTAGACGAAATCGCCGAAATGTCCAGACTGGCCCCGCTAATTCACAATCGCATCTTGTCTCTCCGAGATAATATGACACATCGTATCTATCGAACCTACGAAGTACTTGCCTTTGATATGGAGCCTGTCAGTTTGACACAATATGACAACAGTGAACCAGACGACAAGCGACTTTTAGACACGTTGACGCAACTATTGCGATTGAGTTTGTTTCTCTCCAAAGAGCCAATGAAGGTGAGTTGGTCGAAGCAGTTAATATTCGGATTCAAGCCCCAGCCACTAGACCAAACTGGACCGAAACATACTTATCGTATGGTTTAATAATAGTGCATTCAACAACTGACACGATATTGTCCTCTCTTTTGCTCGATGAACATTGAAATTTCAGATTCAATGCCAGATGAACAAACGTTGATGTAGTTACTCTGGACCTCATTTGCAACACACATGCTGGGGAGTTCGACTCCAGATCTCAGTCTGACTAGGTTCACTAACTAAAACACAAATCACGCCAATCTTGAAATGTAGTTTCATCAGAAGGCGTCAAGCGACATTATTTCTAACGACGGTTCCTTTTGACAAAGCTGATGATGAACGCAAAATTAGATGATAACTTTACGGTAACTTAAGATATTTGTTACCAAGCCTTGTTCTCTGAGCAGGTATTCAGGCAGATGGACGATTCGGTTAATTATGCCAACATTGTTGGTTTGAACTAAAGCCGTGAAATTTATCTGAGTGCAGGCAAACCATTCATGCCCTGTAGGTTCAGATGTATACACCAGAAAATCATCAAGCTTTCATATTGACAATTTCACTCAATGCACTACACTTTATACCTTCAAAGTGTAAAATTTTGTTATAAGATTGGGTTGATAATGACCCTATTTTTGTTATTGTTGGTAGACCGCTGGAGACTGTCATTCGTTTCACCTATCTGAGGACTGTCATCACGTTAGCTTATAATATTGCTGATAAGGTGTCTATGAGGATAGCAAAAGCGCGTAGTACATTCACCAAATTCCGTCACTTGTGGAGCCGCTGAGACGTGAATAAGTCGATTAAAAGCAGAATTTACAACGTGTTTTTATGTGTTCCGTTTTGCTCTATGGACCAAAGACTTAGTTCATTTGTAAGTAAAGTGCAAATAGACTCACAGTATACGGTTACCCATTGTCTTCGCCAGTTAGCCCGTATCAAATGAACTCACTATGAGCTACACGATAGACCATCGGCGCATTTTTGGGAAACGTGCAGGTTCGTGACCGATAATGGAGATAGTGAAAATTCACAGTCTCCGCTGATTGAATCATGTACTCCGTAGGCCAAGGGAGCATCTACCACACAGCGCACTGCTCAGTATGGCTGCCAGTGGTTGGAAGAAATCGCACTGCGGTCATCCGATGACTTGGTCACCGCCTATAGAAACCTTGACCGTTCCACTGAGTAGGGTTGGTAGGTGGCGTCTATCTGGTTAGGGAGTTTGCGACCATCCACCTTACTGGTTGGAAACACTTTCTGATATGATGGTGTATTGCAATCAATGACGAGCCCATATCCACAGATTTGTTGATCCTTCTTTTTCATGTGACTCGATTGCTTTCATTTGTTTTTATCCTTTCCTACTTTTGTCTTCTTTTTACATCTGTATTTATTTATAATTCTACTACTATGTGGACCACTGCCAGAACTACTAGAAGTCCGTGGACTCAGGAGTAAGGTTGGAAGTTTAAAGTATTGATGAGAATGATGGTATAAACTTCTGTATCTAATCATGTCAGCGCCCGTAACTTGTCTCACCAGCCTGATAGGCCCCCTATACGTTTGGTTACATCACACTGAACTAGGTGGACAGCTGATTTTCATAACCCACCCGAACACCTAGCTCGGAGTACGCAAAATCCCGGATTTCCGTACGATTTTGTCAATGATTGTGACGTCTTATATGTTTTCTGATTTCTAAACCCTGAACTGCAGCCCAAAACAGACTGTTAAATTCATGCAAAAGAAGAACGTGGAATGAAATGCGTTTGTAGAATGTTGATATTCACCTAAGCGATCTCTTAAGTCCATAAAGCCAGTTTGCCAGTTTAGTGAATTTATAAGGAAATTGACCGAATTCCCAGATTTACGACGACGAATCTAGTTGAAGTCTTTCAGATTAGTGCTAAGTCCTCCTCCATATGATATAACAGACGACAGGCATGTTCGTGATAGTTAATGCTTGTGCTGTCAGCTTTTCTGGCAAATAAAGGTTATCATTGGCAGCGTTCTCAGTACAACTCACCAGTCATTTACAAACTTATAATGAAATTTGTGCTAGCAGCATATCATTTGTTTTATTAACTAACAAACATGGAAACAATGGAATTCTGTTGGACACATTATTCTGTGTTTTAATTTTATTTACTTTTAGAATCAAGAAGAATACGTTCCGGAAATATTCAAAGTGAGTAAGGATTGTTAAGACGATCGCTCACTCTGCTCTCTGGAAAGAGGTTCCCATGAACTGCGCAAATTTGTTCGGTTCGTTACACGTCGACCACAACTGTACAGCGACAATGACAACGCATTTATGTATTACGCATGGCCTAATTAATACACACAGGCGCTCAGCTATAATCGTTCGTGATTAGTGCTCAGATTGTCATATCCTTTGAGTAGAGACAGTAACTGTCTTAATATGTAAATTCAATCGATGACCTGATGACTAGGATTTCTACTCAGTGTGAAAATTACTGAGTATGTTTTAGGTTACTCATAAGTAGTAGAAGGATTTTGTTTAATGTAAATTGAACATCACTGACAATTGATAAATCGGTCGTCTTAGGAAACACTAAACTCGAGTTTTGCTCTTGTTAGTTCGATCCTCAGAGTACCAACCAATCAGTGAAATTATTATGCACTTACTTGTTGTCTAGACTCCTTGAGATACAATGAGAATACTAAACGTCAGTCCTGTTGTCCAGGAGATAAGTATTTTGAAACAACCATTTCCCGTTGAAAATTTGAATAGAGCAGA
>JTDE01007412.1:0-16854 GCA_014338405.1 Paragonimus skrjabini miyazakii | reverse complement strand
TTCCCGTAACTTACCTTGGTCCGCAAGCCTCGTCTCGCTCAAGGCTGTTACGTCGATCCCATGGCGACGCAGTCCTATCGCGACCAGTGCAGTGCGCCGTTTTGGCCGTCCGCTAGAGCTGCGTCGATCCAGCAACGTGCGCACATTCCATGCTCCAACACAGAGCGTCTTGCGTCCCCTGGCCTGTTGAAGGTTGCTCTTCGGGCTACTGAAACTTGAGTGAGCATTATCTGCTCGGGTATTCATTTTGGTGGGACATTATGAGGGTGAGTGATTGGCAGTAGCATATTTTCGCCTATCCACCCTGCCATGTGCAGCAGATAGGGCAACCCGGTTTACCCTGCGCGACGGCCGATGCAGTATGGTATTTGGTTTGTGTTGTATATTCATGGGTTTTATGGGCTTAGGATACTGCCAGGATGTCCAGACCTAGACGGGAGAGGGATTATGGCCCTCAACCAAAGCCTTTGGCTCAAAGGCCTGTACGGCAAGGCAGCAGGTGACACACACGCACACATACGCAACAGCATCAACCATCCAGAACAGGCTTGACAGATACAAGCCAAGACATTCGGTACATTGACATAGAGATAATACTGCACAGACAAACCAACCACATATACTGCACAAATTTATCACACACAGAGAATCAGATCAGGCGGAAAAGAAAAACAACCCAACCGAAACAGAGCCCACTGACACCATACACAAAGACCACCTCACAACGGACGCGTCTGCTTTTCGTCTGGCTTCCCCTCCTCCCATCTATGCACGCATACACACACACACCTGCCGGTTGCAAAGGCCACATGCGCTCAGACATGCTTTGTACTTTTGTCATAGGCTTGTTATTGGCACATCGATACGTTCATTGTAAACTCTAGTCTTTGTTACGTGTAATTCACTTTCATGCTGCCTCAGTCAGGATACATAAGGATCATCCCAACTCCTTTGAGTTCTCACCTCAGTGTGTAGTGCAGGTATAACAATAAGACTGTCCTAGAGTTGATAACGCCTTGACAAGCACAGAATCACAAGGCCGGGGTCCAATTGATCTTGGGGTGATGCAGTAATAAAGTCGATGATTGGGTTAGACAGTTAAACAAAAGCTTCACAACGGAAATTTCACAAGATTTATGTACAGATCTATAGGACAATGAGGTGTATACTTTATCCTACTCAGCATCAAATGCACCGATGTTTTACTTGAATGTCCCGCACATTGGTCGATAAGTTGCCGGGAAAACTGGACCCGGATGAATCGGCCATGGACAGATAATACGAGCGTGACACCACAAAATCAAGCTGTTTCAAGTAATGGACCGTCGGTAGGTTATGGATGCGTTCTCAACTATTAGTATGGATGCACTCGCAAGTTTCGACGCAGTTCGAAGACCGACTGTCGATAATAACACTCTGTAGATGTCAATATAATGACTATCGACATCACGTCTAAAACAAGAAATTGTAACAATCACTAAACCATACATAAACATTACATGACCAGCCTGTTCGTATGACGCACGTGTGGTCATGAGTTTGATTAAACCGGTAGACTTTTGTGCATTAGTTTGTAGGAATTTACGAGTCCGTAGTTCAACTAACTAACTAAATTATGTTCTCAAGCAACATTTCAACAAAATAACCATGGTAGTTTGTAAATTGTTTGTCAGGAGTATGGCAAATTGACAAAAAGAAGTTTTAACCGAAATTGTAGAAATCTGTTTTAGGATCTCTTGGCGAACGCGTACCGTCTTGTATGTTCAAATGTTTTTATTGTGGTCATTTTGTAATATTCAGCAGGAAAATCTTAGATATTTAGACTGGTAGGATAGGAAAAAACACCGCTAAATGAGTGGATGTTTTATAATTGTGTTACAATGTGTACCAGTGATAACGCTGGTGAATACATGTCAAACCTACAGTTGATATGAGTGCAGAGTGACTATGAATATCATTATTATGGAAAACTAGTATTATTAATATTAACACCATTATCGTCTTCTTACCAAATTTTGCCGTGTACACTGTCAAACCGAGAGTTCCTAACTTGTTCTGTTCTCCGATGCGGTTTTCAATTATAGACGTCTGTATAGAACTTTAAACGAAATCTAGTGAATTTTCCTTGGAACACATATTCAACTGACCCTTATCACCCCTTTACAAACGATGTTTTTATGACGACCGAAAATTTGATGCTTCGGTTCATGACAAGGTGACTTATTACTACATTGAGGAAACTGGTTACAAGGAAGCGTCAGTTTACAAGTGGATCCACAAAACATTACATCACTGTAATTTTAAATTCATGTGACCTTAACCAGTGTATACTCTAAGTTCAGGGTTGACTGTGTTTATTCACGTGACTACAGTGTATACAGACTAAACACATATCAACAACAGATTATCACAATGAAATAGAAAGTAATTATAGTTAGCCAGCCTGAAAAACCCCATTTACTGGCTACCCACGTTGAAACGACACTTTAGCTACTCATACGAGATGTGTACAAAGCTTGCACCCTTTTTTCTGCCGGACTGTATAAACGGTTCAGATTATAAGCAAAAAATCTCACCTTGTCATTTCTCATGACAGTGTATCGGTTCCAATGAGTAATTAACGTAACTTATTCAAGCAGTTAGTTTTAGTGATTTCGAAATGTTGCAGGCTACGGAACCAGCTGTTTCACAGTTTACATGAAATCAATGTGGTATAGGAAAAAGGCGAAGGTTTGAGTCTACTTTGGTGACCAACTCAAGCAAAACTTATAGATTTGACTGTGTTTGCAGTGGTTGCTTAGCCGACAGGCCCGCCGAGCTTTGGTCATATAAACACAAAAAGATCTACCAAAATAACTTCGTAATTTCAAGACAAGCTGGAGTGAGATAAAGACCACTCCAGGAAGCTGTACACGAAATGAATCGAACAACTATATTTAATTACTAATAAGTGGTTTTGCAGATCTATGATTTTACATGAGACCCAATTGTGAAAAGTCAAGGCTTCGGCTGGATTCGAACCAGCAACAGAAACACCATACCTCAACGCGGCAAGCGCTCTACCAGCTGAGCTACGAAGCCATGCCAGAAGCTCCGAAATTTCACAGTTGGGCTCAGTTGCCCACTCCTCCCACTGTCTCATATGGAATCCACCAAATGATCCAGGGGATCGACGGCCCAGGCAGGATTTCTCGAACAGTTCACGCTGAAATCCACCAACGCCACTGTTGAGCATAGAAACTATATTTCAGTTAAATCTCAGGCTAAAACTGAAGCACACTTCAAATGGTGGAGGCGGCGTCCGTAAATCGTTTAAATTCTAAAGCATGCAAATAAAAACAGATAATGACCAGTCCTGTACCGCGTTGATGAATGGATAGTTCCAGTCTATACACAATACTTCTTCTCTATCTCTCTCTTATTCCGTTGAATCCTTTTTACAAAGGTGTATCGGTGAACTTCTGTTCTAAATCACATTACCACATTCTTTATGTCAACAATCATCCCCTCATTTTCTCAGTACGAGACTACCTGTTTACTGATACAAAGTTTCCAACCCACCACCCGATTATCGCTTTTTAATTCAGGACTTAGTTTTGTCACATCTTATCGTTATCCGACCTAGCTTGTCAGTGTGATCATTCGCTCAATAAGTGAGTCTAAATTGGCCGATATTAGTACAAATGCCACTAGATATCACACAATTTACTAGTTGTACTAGCCCACTGAAGTAATTGCTGAGAGGTGAACGTTATGTCAATGTACACGACAGTTTGTGTTATAACTTGGACATTATCAACCTAACTAAGCATATTGAAATTGCTTATGCCGAGGAGTCGAATGTTCATTAGGCAATTTGGGTGCGTGATTGTTTTAGTTCTGTTGGGTAAGGTTTCCATGAGATAAACAATCGTTCAGAATGATTGAAAACCATAGAAGTGGTTCGAATATGCACGAAAAAACCACGTTTCAATGAGAATCAAATTTCGCTGCAATCGCATTTATCTCCCTTGGTCTTATGATTTTTCTTTAAACCAGATGAATTTTCGGACAAATTATTTTTTTAACGGACCGTGACTTGACTGACTGTTAATCCAACTGTGATAAAAAAAACCTACACAGATCAGTGAATCCTAATTTTCTGAAAATATTACTGCCACATTCTATGGAATAATATCTTATGATAGGTGAAAAAGATTGAAAAGATAAAACGTGAATTCATCGAACAACTATTCACCGATGTAGTCATTTCATCGTAAGACAAAAGATTTCAATCTTATTAATGCAGTCATTTATACGTTGTTGTTCTTTAGCTTAAGTTCTTTGGAACATTGAAAAATTCGCCACAGATTAGGAATTGGAACTCCAGATACCGACTTCTTTATCAGACAATTCGCCATTCTATGGGTTATTGACCGAACACGTAATTTGTTATCTGAAAATACTAACGGGCAATACAGACAGTTTCAGATTCTGGTTGATTGTGTACTGAAATGCGAACGTTGTTGAGTTAAGTTGCATGCCGAATGGGAAGAAGTAAAAAAGCGAAACAATGAAGTCTATAAGGATGTTTGGCAATGTCTACCATCTTATTGGTCTTTTGTCGTTTGATTTCAAGTTGAAAGCCATATGCAAATTGTAGAACCACTGGTCTGAACAATTTGGACATCTATTTATAAAAGTTTCCTACACTGAATCCCTGCCATACTTATACAGACAAACACGAGAGATCATGCTGCTGACCAAATGATACTGTCTACAACAGCCATTTATTAAAACGGTGACGAGGAATTTCGTAGAAGAGAAATTACATCTAAAAAATGAGGTAAAACCTGACGGAAAGGTATAATCATAGAATTTCCCCTCTCCACGTCGAACTCAGACCGCTTGTTTCTTTCCGACTAATTTTTAACTTTTGTTTACATAATAATATTTATTTTATTGTATAGTTATATGACAGCATAGTGACCTCAAGATTGTCAATGTCAATACAGTCACTGATGATAAATACTGATATCATAAGTATTAGAAGCGAAATACGCTATCATCGTAACAACAACACTCGCATACAAAAAATGCCACTCACCTTGATACCAAATTGGCTATCATCTTTTACTTTGCAAACTATCAAAACTACTCCCTCCGAAGTAAGGTAACGTTTGATTTCTGTTTCTTTTGGTTGTTCATCATTATGCAAAATAATTCCAATCGGTTTAGTCATTTTCACCAAGTTCATCAAACTTTTTGACTCAATGTCTTCTCTGTTCTTGTTAGAAGATTGAGAATTTTTCAAATTATTTTTCTTTGCCGGATCTTTTTCAGATGTTTCGTTTACTTCTGGCTCTTGTTGCTCGTGTACTTCTTCAGATTGCGTAACAGTCTCCGAATTTTGCGTTTGTGGTGCTAATATACAAGGACGGTATAAAACTTGATAACAGTGTTACATACTGACATACACGTGTTGAAGCAACGTTGTCATTATCAATTTCTCAGTCTAAACTTTCAGTTTGTTAGTTATTAAGTAAGATTAATGGAATAGTCAGTTTTTGAACATTTATGAAACGCTTTAATGAAACGGTTGTTAACGTGTACAAATAGAAAACGTAGGAAATGAATTATTCATTGTTGATCAGTAGTAGGGTTTTTTTTTCATATTGATTGAACATCACCCATAATTCGTCTCAGCTGTCGCATCCACATGGACTTTTCAGCCGGCTCCTTTTCAACAAAAAACACTAAACTCGAGTCTCGCCCTCATTTGAGCTCGTCAGTGGTGCATATCCTTGCCACTGCCGGGATTAGAACTCTAATCATGCTTTCATGAGGCAACCGTGTTAACCGCTGCGCTGCGCCATTAACCTCACATTAGGCACGAACGAATTATCACATGTGAACCCTCAACTACTCTCGCTTGTGAATAATAATCAGGTTGCCCGATCGCCTCGAGAGGAGACACAGTAACTGCTCTGTTAACTCCGATCGAGGACCCCTTGACTAAAACTTCTCTCCAAGTTGAATTCGCCGATCTCATTAAACCTGCTAGGCGATATTTTGACTATTGATGGACAGTAAAGAATTTTGGTTTTCCATATAGATTGAACAGATGAGGTTAATGACGCAGTGGTCAATACGGTTGCGTGGTCAGTGTTCTAATCCCGGCAGTGGCAAGGATATACACCACTGACGAGCTCAAATTAGGGTGCAACTCGAGTTGAGTGCTTTTTTTGTTCGAAGGGGGTTGACTAGAAAGTCTATAGGCATGCGACAGCTGTGATCAGTTGTGATTAAGGACAATGATTTCTGTGATTTCAACTTGGAGAGAAGTCCTATTCGAGGGGTCATCAATTATAGTTAACAGACAGTAACTGTGTCTCCTCTCGAGGCGATCGGGCAACCTGATCATTCCTCACAAGCAAAAGTGGTTGAGCGTTCACACAGTCTAGAGATGTCAAATTTTTAAGGTACCTATCATAATAACATAAACCCTGCAGCAAAAGTGTACACTCACACAGTGCTTTCATAATACTATTCCTAGTAATATATCATTCGGTTCTATAAGTCTTTTTTCGTTATTGCTAAATTCGGTCGGAAAATTTAATTGCTTCAAGGCCGTCAGTAACCGTATTTTCAAACAAACGAGCAGATACTATCAGACAGCTAAACGTCGAATTCTACATCAGTGATGTTTGCATTATTAGCAACGATGGGCAGAATGGCAGCTATCGGCAAGTCAGTGAAATGGAAACTTTCTGGACTCGAAGACTGTGATAGTAGATTTTAATAAAGCAGCTGTAGTGTGCAACAGTTCTAGTCGGAAATGAACAGTTCAGGATTAAAAAACCAGCTTGCTCAAGTGTGATCCACTGAACGAAACTTACTGGGCTTAAAATGCGCATTTATATCCTTGTTTGTGAACCCGGTATTTTTACATGTGACCGACGACGACAACGTACAGGCTTTTCAAGTGAGTATGGTTAATAACTCATTTGATTAGATAAGTAAAACAGCTCTTTTTATTATACTTTACACATGAACACACATACTTTTAATCCGATGAAAAAAGAATCCAACATTCAGTGATAAGAGTCGTCTGTAATCTTCTAAATCTACACTAGGAACTGCTGCCAATCAACACGAGTGTGGAGATGAACTATCACAGTGGTTTCCGGCCGTCTTTCAGTCACCCGACGCCGTAGTGTTTACGTGGTTGACTGAGTGTAGTGGACGTTCAGAAATACCGTGTTTAGTATTCATTACTTATAACTAGGACTGCGTTTAGGTTTAGGTAGACCGATTTGATAATCACCTGAACGTATACCTGCACGAATATCATCCTAAAATAACCAACGCTGCATATACACGGGGTCACTGGGTCAAGCTGAGGATAACATCATTGGCTAGTTGACAAAAGGGAACAGGAAAATCGAGTCCTCAAAGTAGCATTTTTCACGATTCATTCAAAGAGATGTATCGATCTTGGCGCCCGTTATACCTCATTGGTCATTCAAAGCACAGCCATTTGTGGTAGGGTAACAAAGACTATGACCGGTTCTCAAAAGATGACAGTGAGTCCACGGCTCGATTTATATGACAACGGATCTTGGTTTGGATTCGGAAATATTTGTCATTCGATGATCGCTCCTTTTCAGCTAACCGTGGTGTTGGCTGTGCTGCAAACTTTTTCCAGAATCAAGCGCACAGTTCATCTTGCAGAAATATATATATATATATATGTTGTTCATTCAATACATTGCCTCGGTTGCCGGAAAATTTACAGTTTGACTTTCAGGTAAAAGTACACATACCAGACCACAATTTCATTTTCATGAGCTGCTGTACGCTACTTCATCATTTTCATGAAAACAACACTTACATTATATAGTTGATAAGCAACAAAAAAGAATTAAAGAGAAATGTCATTTAATTTATCTGTCAGACGGAATTTACGTCAATTATCACTTTGTTGTATTCAGTAACACTTGCCTGAAAAATGATTGTGATTCCAGCAACTATTCTTATCCGCCTGTCTGTCAAAAGCTGAAACTGAATACTTCCGTTATAGACTTTGTTCTGGCCCACTCATACACCTAGAAAGTGATGTGACTGAAAACTGGTACGCTGGAGATTTCACACTATTTTCCACTTTTTCATTTAAGTATTTTTATGAACTAACAAAACTTTGATTTGTTTGATGAATAGTTGCAGAAACTCACAAATGAACTAGAACAAACGACTGTGTTCAGCCTGATCTTTCGTGCACTTCATGTGTCTGTTCTTGTCGGTTCGACCTTATTTCATTCTGCTTACGCATTCAAAGTTCAAGTCAATAACTAACATCCCGGTCGTCCTTTCTAAAATGTAATGACTATTTTATTTGTCAGCATCACTTTGTGAACATTCACCGATCATATATAGGTTACATCGATTTTGTCGACAAATTTTACTTTTTACATATTTCTCCTGTGTTTATTCATGATTTCATAATAAAACCTTTAGGCTTCTGACCGTGGTAAAGTTACATTAGGCAGTTGTAATCCTTATCTTCTGCTTCTTTGTCTCACATGTCACTGGACTATGTAATGTGTGCATCAATCTGGCAAATATAATCGCTATTTTACGAACTGACTGCTTTATGCCATAACGATAGTCTTCTACCCAGTTTGTTATAGCAAATTCGGTACCTAATTCTGTTTAACAAACCCCAATACATCGTTTCTGTGAAGTCGACTTGATTTTACTTCATTCCTTCTGAAACTGAAAAACATATTCAACATATATGGGAACACACTTGATAAATATATTCATCAATCGCATTTGTCAAGTTATTGTTAAAAACTGAGCAGAGTTTATACTACACAATTGGTTTTACTTACAACGGCATCTGATAGTTCTTGTGAAACTAATTTGTACACCATCCGGTAAAGTAAGGTACAAATTCTGACCGAAATCTGACCTTCCAATGACATCTGACGAACCATTAGCTTGGAAAAGTGCATCGCTGATATCTGGTGAACCCTCCGTTATTTGTTCGCAGACAGCCGAGACCTCATTCGTTTTGTTCGTACCCGGGGAGAATTCCTTGTTGAACAACTGTTCATAGTTTCATGTTCGTTTCGTCATGTAACACGGAATGTAAAAATATTTCTTCTGTCACAAAATTCCTTACAGTCATTCAAATTTCTCAAGCTGACAAAATCCTTTGATTTTTAAATATTGAAAACACATAATCGTTAACTAACTAATAATTTAAACCTTATCATCGATGACTATAAGTTCACAATCTCCGTAGATTGTTTGCATGGTCTGAGGTTGAATAATTTCATTGTAATTAGTACCTATTTTCGCTACGTCGATTGACAATGACATGTTAGTAAACGTGATCATTCGCATAAGAGTTATTAGTAATTTCATCATGTGAGTAAACCCAATTGGTATCCATAATTTACTACAGTTTTGATTATCTTCAATATATCATGAAATCACTGTTTCTGATCAAGTTTACTGAATAATTTGAAGAATCGTCAAAAGAATGCAAGTTCATCTTGATAAAACCAGAGGCTATCGATAACGGTGAAAGTGTTATCCATCAGTCTCAGGTGAAAGCCGGAGTCACTAATTTGGGATAAGGTGTTTTATTTTGGTAAAAAACTTCTAATTATTAACAACGGATGCTAACTAGGTTCATAGATTCATAAGTTTATACGGGCAAAAAATAATAAATGTTTACGCCTTATTATTTTTATAAAGATCTGAGAATAAGAGATGCTCAGCGGTTCACAAGTTAAAGAGTTATTTGTGAGCAAAGGTAACTGAATGTGAAAAAAACTCTGATATGCCTTATTTCAATGCATTATACCAGTTTGTTGATATAGCGGATAAACCTAAGGACGTGCAACACCAGAAGATGTGAAGCCGCACAGACAGACACCCATGTCCGGTGCACTTAAAGGGGATAGCACCGACTGAAACTCACGTGTGCCCATCTAGTAGGATACTGAACATCTCAACTGTGTTAACTATGGCAGCAATGGTTTGCGGCACGTTCGCATATGACATCTACTTTTGCTTTGACCTATAAAACACAACAGAAACAGTCAAACACATTTTCTAAAACGATGTTGCATAACACAACTTTAACCTACACTTCCTCTTGCTTGCATGGACAAACGTACTGAAGCTGAAAACTAAATTCGTTGTGCTGTAAAACGGACTTTAAAAAGCGTCTTACGACTTTTGTTTTCTAACTACCGGGTTGTTCGCAGTTTCTTACAGCACTTGTGAGAGATATCCTGATTAGTGGGGAATCAGAATGTTCGAGTACTTTTGACTGTGCGTGGAATAAGTTAGAAAGAATTGAAAATCGCTAGTTCCAGTTTTATAGGGCTAGCAAATGAAATGCACCGATTGAGACGAACGGGATAATGAAAAGAAGACAACGTATCACAGGCCATCTAGCAATTAGTTTACAGTTGATGGTTATCGATAATTTCAAGTTGAACATCATCCACAATTGATCGCAGCTGTCGCATCCCCATAGACTTTCCTGTCGGCCCCTTTCGAAAAGAGATCGGAGATTTCGACCTGTCTAGGAAGTCTTACTTGCGGGGTTATCGATTGGAGTTAACAGACAGTAACTGTGTCTCCATTTCGAGACGATCTGGCAACCTGATCATTACTCACAAGCGAAAGTGGTTGAGCGTTCACATATGATAATTCGGTCGCGCCTAACGTGAGGTCAATGGCGCAGTGATAAACACGGTTGCCTCATGAACAGCGTGTCCGTGGTTCAAGTCCCAGCAGTGGCGATGATATGCACTACTGACGAGCTCTAATGAGAGCGAAACTCGAGTCTAGTGCTTCTTTTGAAAAGGGGCCGACTGGAAAGTCTACGGGAATGCGACAGCTGCGATCAATTGTGGATTATGTTCAATTTGAAATAAACCAAATCCCCGACTAGTCATCAGTGATTATCGATAAGAAAGAAATATTGTAGCCAAACTCTCTGCAAATTCGTCGTGGCATCCCGAATTTGTGTTTTATTCCTTTGTTTGAATTCTTTCATTGATGATGCCATCATGACGAATGCGAATGGGCCGTTTTACATGGTACAAATCCGAACATCGAAAAAGTGTATCCCGTTAGATTGTAAAACCCAAATACACATGACTCTTAGATTTCAAGTACTATTTGCGAAATTTTCTCAGTAAACTTTCCACATTCTTTCCGAGTAGGATAATTAATCAGTTGAGGGTTCCGTATGATACTGAGATTGCAAAATAGGACCTCCATCTTCCATAACTCCAAACGTCAGTCAGTGTTACGTAATATGGTTCATTACCAGCAAATACATTGATCTACCAGGTTACATTGTAAGAATCGATTTTTTAAACGTTTCATAACCCTGCTATAGAATATTCTCTTTACTTACCACTTTACTACACAGAACTGCTGGGTTTACAAATCGGTTTCAAAGTTATGCCGGCTTTCTCACTTGAACAATTAGATTAACAAGTTACGTATAACCAAGAACTACTAAAGCCTAAATTTTCAAAAACGAATCTCAATTTCCAACCATTTAAATTTTTTGAGTTTCATGTAGTTAAACTCAATTTTAAACAAATTTGCTCAACACCATTGCCATGGTGCTGATGACCATAACACAAAAATATATTCCCTTGAGGTTGAGGTCACAGTTGACGATGTGACCTTTAGGAGTTTAACAACCGGTGTTGCTTGATCTCAAGAACAACCGAATTCATCCAGCCTTGCTTGTTCAGAGGAGGGCGCTGATACCAATTACCAAATTATCTGACATTTAAAATCTAGTCAGATCATCCCTGTCACGATGTTACCAGTTATCTCGTCTCACAAAACTGTAAATCCAAACACGTGTTTCCTACCAGTATTGCAATGTGTCGACAGAAAACCTGTTCGAAGGCTAGGTCTCGCAAGATTTTTTGGAAACAGTGTTGTCTGGACATGCATAACCTGGACAATCTATTTCATGGAGCACCTATGAGCATTGATCGGTAAAATGGAGTAAAGCAACCAGTTAACAACAACTAACGAGATTTTTAAGAATTTTTCAAAACAGTTTCGAAGAACGAATCGAAATTTCAAGACTAGATTGGATTTGGCGAGATGCGTTAATCATTTTTAAACAATGATGAACTGACACCACCTAATATTTGTCACCAGGTATGAAGTGCTTAAAAACGATTGAGTTTTAATTGGTTTATTTTTTATGGAGTAGCCCAAAAATTTACTGTGGTTTTCGAGGTAAAGATTGGTCAAAATTTACCTTCTACTATCAGATTTTTGTGCCTAGTATTTGGATTCCACGAAACTCTGTTAGAAGCATAGGTAATTCAAAGTAGATTATGTGGGGTAGAATAAAAGTGGCAACCGAACAGACCTTCCAAGGCGACTTGTAAGCTTGTTTTGCTGGAGAAATTGTCAAATTGAGACCATCGTTAAAGACGGCAGTAAGAGAGCTGAAATAATCAGCTCGTACATCCGTCGATTCTTCCACAGGATTCACTTTCAGTGAACCGTCTATATTGACATCATTGCCAGCGTTCACACTGGAGCCAAGTTCTTCATTCATATTGACCACACCACCTTCATTTTGAACCTAAAATTGAGATAAATAGACATTCAAAGTTAAATTTACCTCTCCAAATTATTTTTTAGCTTTGAATTCATTTATTTCTCCAAATATCCAACGTACCATACGAAATGATAGATTCGAATTATGTGAAAACTTACTTCATTTTTAACTTCCTCCTCAAGATTGTCTGAGCATCCGGCTCCTGGATCTACTGGGCCTTCAACACTGTGCATCGTAAACACGTGACCATCTTTCAACAGACTTATACGCAAAATGGACTCCCCTGCAGAGATAAGGTTTGTATGATCAGTAGGCTGTTACCAGGTGTGCAATGAAACAATTGTTATTTTATTATAAATTTAGTTTATTTGTATCCATCGTCGGAAAACTGACACTGTGTTGTCATATCATATTTGCAGTATTCTGTGATAAGATCATCAAGCGTACAAAGTGGACTTATATCAATCTGTTTTGAAAGTCACTTACCTAGCAAGGTGAAGAACCATTTCCATTGAACCCCAGTAAGTACGTGCTGAACTGCGCTTTAGTACAATTAAATTCGCTGCAGCTAGAAGCGTTAGCTTTAGGTCTTATTTATAAAGTACCATCATATAAACTTAATCATATTTATGTCAAAGCCAAGTTTTGAGTACTTTTTGATGAATTATCTGATTTTTGAATATATAATGCTGACAACCTAAGTCAGTTAAAGACCAATTTCACTGATATAACTTATGAGTTTATTACGACTTCGATTAACAACCGGTGTGCTACCACGAGACAACATCTACAATCGTTAAGAAAACTTAATTAGAAAACATAGTAATACTCAGCCAGACATGGGCTGTGGAGCTGTCACTCGAGACAAAGATGTGTATGTGCAGATGATGCTGCAAATATTGGATGACCAAACAAAGTTTCAGTGAATTGGGAGAGTGGATAATGTTACCCAAATAAAGAACCGCATAGGACGACATCTTCAGCTGCTATCTTAGTTGCGAGTTATTAATGAAGTAACGTATAAATCTGTTAGGCCATGTTGATCGTCAACACCTCAACCCTAAGGCCTACTGAAGATGCACAAGTCTGGGATGCCACTTAGGCCAGTTTTCGTACTAACAAATTCCCCTTACCATAAGTTGACACGCTGGCTAGTCGCTATTCTAACGCCACTAAAACGAAAGTTTCAGGTGCACTTTATTAACGATTCTGCCGAAAAGATCAGTGAATTGAGCAAAATCAACCTCGCTAACGAACTGATTTGCTCTGTAGATGTTCAATCACGTTTCATAGGTGTTTTGCTGCACGAAACGATCGACTATGTTGATGATCTCGTTGAAATGAATCGCACTTTGTCGCGACTTCCGACTGACATACTAAAGGAAACTTTGCTGCTCTGTACTGAGAATGTCGGTTTTCATTTTCTAGAGCAGTCCTGCCATCAAATAGACGGAGTAGACATGAACAATCTCCTAGGTCTCATCTCAGCAGACTTTTCGTGTTACAGACATAGGAAGCTTGTCTTATTGCAAGCGTTACGTTGATGACACAATAGTATTCAGTCGATCTAAACGGGTGATAATAACTTGGTGCAACGTCTAAATGGTTGTCATCTCAACCTGAAGGTTACGCGTGGAAGTGAGGCTAACAGCTACCTGTCATCTCTAGACCTACTTATAATTCACCGATAAGATGATTCGACTAGAAGAGTTCTCTATAGGAAATCCATGTGGTCCGGCCACTATTTGAACTTCGGCAGCTTTACACCGGTCCAACATGAACGAACTCTAGTGAATACTATGTTCACATAAGCAAGGCGAATATATACGCACGGAAATCTTGCAGAAGAACTAGACCTGATTAAGTCTGCCCTATAATCAAATGGTTACCCCCATAGGGTTCATAAATATGCACAAATACAATAGCCCCACCTGGAGAGATGGCCACTTTAGAAAAAAAGAAGGTCTGCCTAAAACTCTTCCAAGGGTGGTTATACCATGTATCAATAACACACCAGTTGAGAAATTCAATTAAGTGAACGTTTAATGCAGTTGAACTTCGCCTAATCGCTGGGACTCCGAAGCTGTCAGTGCCTTCAACCAAAGGAGATTAGCCCAATATTGCCAACTCATACTGTGTTCACCAGTTTGTGTGTAACTGCGGAGAAAGTTACATAGGCAGAACCGAAAGATGCTAGAACTCCAGGGTGAAGGAACATGTATCTGGATGGGTGCAGAAGTCCGTGTTACCGGAGAACGGCACTGTTGCTGAAACACACAAACAGCCAGTTTCCTCAGTCGCTAAGTCCAACCTGACTGTTGGTCCCGCTATCGATCCATCTTATTGTGGTGAAAATCTATTCGATTCACCGCTTATCCAAACCCCGACACAGCAAGAGATCTAACAAAGAACCAGTCCAAACGTCGCGTTGAAGATACTACATCAGGATTAGACAAGCAGTCTCAATGTTACGCCCTCTATTATTCGCTTAGTTCTTTGTACTGTATTGCATCAATTTACGTTCAGTTTGTGACTGAGTATGTTTCAATATGATCAGCCAATGAGTGACTATGATTTCTTCAATACTGCTGTACATCCATAAATTTAGCTTTTTGTCTCAGGAATAGGAACTGCTTACTACAACCAGTAGGAGGCTTTCTCCCTATTAATTGCGTGAGAGGTTTCAATCCGAGTACGATTTTTAGGTTTATTCGAAGTTCCTAGTTCCGAGTACTACACTTATGCATTGAAAATCCTGTTACTTCAATCCAACTGAAGATTCGTGTGGTTTACTGAAGCGGTCACAATCAGCGAACTCAAGCCAGCTCTCTGTGTCCGAAAACAATTGCTCGTGAACCCGACCCTTCCCTAGACATAATGACCTATCCTAACCCGCTTACTGATTGTCCACCACTCTAGTTGTTTACGGTAAAAAAAAACTATCCACGTTACTGTAAACCGGGTACTGACGATTCAGTACGAAATGTTTGTATCTACCACTTCTCGTGTTCCAATTGCTTTGTTCAAATTGTTCGAGCCAATGCTTTACGGTCAGTGTATTTTGGCATGTGCACGATATGCCAAGAGCAGCTGTTTCAAAGAAGGACTTTCACAGATGACTTGCTCATGTGTGGTGAACACATTCTTTAGATTGGAGAAGAATTGAATGTACCTCTGTCGTTTAAATATGCCTGTGTTCATTCGATTTTTACATTGGTGTCATTCACAACCGGCCATTTCCATCAGTCTTTTCATTTTGTAACTTCTTAAAAGAATAGGCCCAATCGTCGAGTTAGAATTTTTGATCATTGGAATCTTTTGCTATGAGCTTATTTCATATTTAATGCAATGAATCAGTTTTATCTTGCAATTATTGAATGGAGTACTGATCACCATATTCATTTCACTAGCTTGACTGTCGAGATGACAGATGAAACAAATTGCTACTAAGCTCGAACACGACTGAAAGTTGAGTCCAAACGTTAAACTACAGCATTTTCCGGAATGTCTACATCCATGAGTTCATTGTAATAGTGTGTAACTTATCCTAAGTTGGAGTGTACAGTGAATTGCTTATCAGACAGACTTCACCACACCAGCACCTATATTGGTACTGGTCTTATTTGGAATGCATAACACAGATTGAAGTCTATTGATTAATCCAGATGAATGCCAGAGCTTTTGAGACACGTCGCAAGAAGTCATTGATATTAATTGAAGATATTCTACAAATATGTGTGGTGTACCAAATGATGCACGAATTTATCTGGCAGTTCGTGCACTTACCCTAAATCTTTGGATATGAGCTGGAAAACATCATTTTTCATTGTCGCCCTTAACAACGTAGGTATACAATAATGTGTTTCTGACAACGTGACAGATAGGTACATGTGTACTTCTCAAGTGACCCAGTTAGCAATGAAATTCAAAAGTTCATGACTGTTTATTTACAACGGTCTCCTCCAAACGCCACTGATACAAATCTGTTACCACAAAAGTTCGTATAGACGACGAAAAACCGTTTGTTATGAGTTCTTTGAGCGCATGTGGTTTGTGAACTATTCAAAACACACGGGAAGTCTGGTTCAGTTTGAGTTAAAAAAAAGACCTGTTTATTAACGATAAAAGCAGAATTCATATGTGAACTATATCATTAACGATGTTAAAACAAGTGATCCTTATCAAACTAAAGACAATACCGCAGATCATCATCATCATCATCATCATCATCATCATCATCATCA
>JTDE01007411.1:3060-13192 GCA_014338405.1 Paragonimus skrjabini miyazakii | reverse complement strand
ATGCCTGTTGGGACTACGTTCCGATTGCTCTTCAGGAAAGGCATTTTAAATTGTTAGTGGACGAGGGTATAGCGCGTACTCACTTGTCCACTACACACTGTAGTCACAGAGAATCGTAAGCCCCCAGCTTCGTCGATCGGACGACATATTCTGTCAACTGGCCACAACGTGGACCTGACATCAGCCTTCACTATCACAGTACGCCACCACAACCCACGGTTCCTAAAAGTTGCTGAAGCCGTCGCGATAAACCGGTTCAAATCTGTTGTGTGTACAAGAACAATTATTTGTGAACCTGAGGTTATCATGGTCCTAAGTCGCAGTGAGTGTCATTCAGATCACACGATTGGACGTTTTTGTTATTGTTGGTTTCTTTGTTCATAACCCCCAAGTACTGTAGACGTTAAGTTTGAAGGTTCCCGTGTCATTGGTTATTTGGTACTGACGAGCCAATACAAAATGCTAGCGTCTACCAGTGTTCGTCTTCTTACAGTTTTGTTCAAATTACTGAAGGGATATAACTGTTTTAGATAATATTTCTGTTCGTAGTGCGTGCTTCAGGTTAATGACATCAAAATATGACACCGCATTACTTTTATCACAGAAAGGACAGCGGCAAAGTGTGATTCCACCGTTGTTTTTTTTTAAGCTTAACGTCCTCGTAAACAGCTTTCTTAATCTCTCAAAACGTGAAACTCTGTACAACTTGCATCCCAGGCACAAGCACTCTATCGAAGACCCAATCAAAACATCCTTTGAGAAGAACATGAGCGTCAATGGTTTAGCTTACATATCTCGATTTCAGAATTAAAGATATCTAATCTTGATGACTGGGACTCTTTAGGGTACTATCCACAGGGTTCTAGAACGCTCCAATTGAAAGTGCTTTTTCAGCATGTTCATTTCCCAAGTACGGCTTTCTCACTGGATTAGAGCCCAGACGGGCTCTCCCATTCTGCTTGGCGACACTTTGCCCGTAAGTTTCTCAACCACCAAGAACGTTCGAGGACCTCCACCTCTGGTATCACCGGCATTTGAGTTCTCCAAAACTCAACGTTAGAATATAATCGCCCAAGTAACTACCTCATATTTTCGCATGAAACTGTTCATTCACCTTCTCAGAATCAGTACTCTTGACAGAGCGGCAAGCTCAATGGTGGACAGCATAACCCTGCTATTTTCGCATTCCCCTCTCGCTGAGGTAACTTAACACTGCGACACAGACAATTGTGAGCGAAAACTGAATAAAACGCTATCTGTGAGCGTTCACCCATTCCATGAGTGAAAACGCTCCTAAATAGAGTGATTAATAAGCGACCGATCTTTTGCATTAGGTTCAACAGTGACACCTTCACTGGACTCTTGTATCAACTAAAGCAACAAAGTGACAACTTCCCAGCCATCCGAGTTCCACCCGTACTCAACGAGCTGCAGCAAAGAACAAAACAGTGCGGACATCAATAAAGCCAGCAACTCGCTCCTCCGTAGTTTCATGACAACGTAAGCACGGTTCTGTGCATCACAACCAATCACATACTGTATCGGCTATCACGCAGGGCAAACAGGATCACTCTATGTGATAAATTTAGCAGAGCGAAAAAGCAAACATGATACCACTGACCTTTCCCGAGCCACTCTCTACAAGTTAGCATTTGGATCACAGCGAGTATCCTGTAGACAATACAGCAGACAGATAACATTAGCAGCACTGTCTTAGTCAATCTCATTCTTTAATTCTGTCGACCGTGTCGACCATGTCTCTAATCAAAATATCCAACGTATGGAACTGGCAGTGCCCGCACTATCCATCAGATACCAGTGAATCCACGACCGTTTGTCTCAGCGAAACTGAGATAGGTACAGTTCTTCACGCAGCGACCGTCGCCGCACGGCAAAATGTGATTCCGACAGTAGTGTTGTCTATCAACATCGAATCTAGACACCAGGCCAATCGAAATGAGTTTGTTTTCCACTCACGTCCCTACCGATTGCAGTGATAATGTAGTCATGGGCGTCTTTGGCTGTTAAGCATCAGTGTGAACCACTGATGTATTGCTGTCTATAATGATGATGATGATTGGCTGGGATCTAACCGTTCACTGAAGGGTGACTGCCATGGTAGTCATTTGAGTTAGAGATACGATCGTCCGAAACTAATGGCTGGGTGATGTCGAGACTAAGTTGGTAGTCGTATCTCCGAGATAATAGTGGACGGTTGAAATAATTGTCATTGCAAGCAGCTGGTCTAAGTGACTACCAGCGAGGTGGTGGCCAGCTGTTTCGACCTAGTTAGGTCTCATCGGCATCAGGCACGCCGGAGAGTCGAACCCACAATCCGTGAATAGGTGTCAGATTGTAGTACAGTCGCCTGTCCGCTAGATCACAAGGTCGCTGGGATGCAGGAAAGTAGGTGAATTAGTTTCCTTAGCTGTTGTGTTTCCTTTCGCTTATGGGCTGAAATCGATCAGCCGTTTTATGGTTGGTCTGCAAACGAGCAAGCTTCGAAAACAGCTCCAGAAGGGGTTCAGAAAGGGTTTTTCGCTAATGGTCACTGGGACCAACTGTTTTCGAAAACACTTTCCCATCCGCTTCTGAGGCTATGGTCTAATGCTTGCTCGTTTGCAGGCCAAACAAAACGGCTGATCAGCTTAAGCCTGTGGGCGAAAGGAAGCGTAACAGCTGGGAAAATGGCCCGGTGTCACATACAGGTTATTTTCCTCTTAGGATTATATTTGGTCTCAAATATGCCACACACATGTCGCTTACAAGTAGAGCAGGTTCAATTAAGGCAGTCAGTCCAATCGAATTGCTGTCCATGAGCCACTAGTTTTACAGGGTGACGGTACCACCTATATCAATGGCTGACCACCACAAATACATCAGGCTTGCGGCAAAGTGTGTGTACCAAACCGACTTAAAATGAAAGAGTAACATGTCAACCTAAGCAGATCCCAAATGCCGCTGCCGCACCAGCACCTCATAAGAACTTAAAGTAGGCAATACAATACACGGCAAGGTCGCAGATCATCATCATAACGGCCATGGGCCTGACCAAAAGGTGCTGTAGCTCTGGCCGCCGTTCACCTCAACAGTGACGTAGAACATCCTGGAAGAAAACGTTGCTAAGATGGTTGAACATTATTAAAACAACACTAAGCGGAAGAACTAGAAATGGTACATATACAGGTACGCCATTGATTGCGGCACACCGCCATCTCGGATAGCGTCTCCAACCAGCGGTTTGAGTGATCACGAGGACCCCATCCAGGCAGGCGACACCTACTCACTTTGCTCCATGGAGCAGTCAAGGTTTTCATATTTTGTGACCACGTTGTTGATTGACCAGCACGCGGTTTTACCGAACTGTTGGCGGCCTCAGCATATAATGCTCGGTACGGTAAACGATTAAATGACATATGGAGTACGTGACCCAACCATCGCAAGCTGTCCAACGTGATTAGTTGACCAATTGATCGCGCATCTCGAGTATTCCGGAATACGCGCCGGCGAACAGCCACATTGCTCACGCGATTAGTCCACTTAATATGGACTTAATATGGAAAGCACATCACTAAAATAAACGAAAGGTGTATGCAGTAGTCGATGGAGGCAGCATTGAAGCACAGTAAATGTACTCCTGCTGGAAACACTATGATATCAGGGATAAAATGGTTCATTTGTGGCATAGGATTACCTACCTAGTTCAAGCTGGGTTGCAATTGCTATGTGGAAGCAGGTTACCGCTAGCCCCGGAGACAACAACCAAAATTGTTGAACAGGGACGGAAAACACGCCCCCCAATCGTAGTGTCACGAACCATTAGACGTTTAGTGCTTCCGTAGTTCAGTCTTGCAGTTGCTTGACCGAAACATACTGGTACGTCGCCACTACCATTTTCCATTCGGCTTGATGTTTTTAGAACAAGTTACTGAGACGATTATTTAGTGGGCCTATCCCATTAATTGCGTCATTAGCCTTGGAGTGCGGATGTCTCATGTAAGAATCCGTTGTGTGGATCCATGTGGAACCATCGTGCTAAAATCCAAACGAGCCCCATGCGCTACAGAACGGTCAGTAACGAAACGTACGCGACAACAAAACACCGTAACCGAACTGACTATCTGCAAACTGTCAATCATCATCAGACGGTCGTAGTACGTGACTCCAGTTAACCACATGTAGTGTATACATACATTATTAAGCTTACGGATACGAAATGAGAATCAATAGATTACCAGCCTATTTTTGGGTACTTAGGCCGAAACGGAGTAGTTTTTAAAACTGCAATGTGATTGCTTAAGTTGCATGCACGCGTTTCTCAGATTTCGGTTTATCAGACTGACCTTAAGACAGGTTGGCTCAGTTGTGTCAACTTGTGTGGACAACGGACACCATCCTTCTGTGCTGGGGTCGCTCGATAATAGTTCCCATATTCAAGAAAGAAGTCAGAGGCCCTTGCGAAAATCACAGAAGAATTAGGTTGAACTCAGTCATCACTTGGGTTCTGGCATTCAGTATATTACGTCGACTCACTGCAGTTCGAGAGGCAAACATAAGGGAGGAACAGGCAAGGGTTCACCCTGGGCGGGGATGTACAGATTACACGTTTACCCCTCATCAAACGCCGAGGCACCGTCATGTGTACTGCCAGTCAACAACTGCCGTATTTCTCGACTATAAAGGTGCACTCGATTCGGTGGGTCAACCTACACTTTTGGAATCTCTTAAACGCATGGGTCTACTGACCAAGTATGTGAACATAATGTGGGCGCTTTATTCCCATACTTCAGCTCGGGTAACGGTAAACTGTATGACAGTTTCAGCACCAGGAGCGGCGTTCGTCAAGGCTGTCCTCTATCACCATTTCTGTATACTCTTGTCACAGACGAAATAATGGGGGATTGTCTCCGACATTCAAAAGATGCCGGCGTGGACTTCCTACCTGGTGAAAGGCTGACTGACCCCGATTATGCTGACGACAAAGTGTTTGACACTTTCCAAGCAGCACAAACAAAACTAGGGGCTATTTCGCCTTTTGCTAAATACCTCGGAATGCGCTCTGCAGCCTCAAAATGCAAAGTGTTTCTGCAAGATTGCTGTGATTACGTAGACTTGCTGTTAGGTGATTAAATCATGGAGATTGTTGACCGGTTTGTGTACCTGGAAAGCTGTATTAGTGGCGATGGAGGTGTAGGGAATGAAATAGAAGCGCGCATCCCTAAAGCTAGAGCGGTGTTCGCTAATTTGGGACATCCCTAGCAACAGTGAGACATCTCTTTGATAACTAAAGGTCGTGTGTATAGGGGGACAGTGAGGATTGTTACTTTACAGCAGCAAAGCTTGGCTGCTCAAGGGAGAGGAAATGAACCATTTTCAGGTATTTGACCACCAACGTTTGCGTACAATCGCTCGTATCGGGTGGCACCAGCGAGTAAGCAACGAGGAGTTCAGAAAGCGGCCATTTGGTGGTGAATGTCAGACGAGTGCTTTTCAATCCCTTTTTACACAAGCTTAGATGACTAGGCTATATACTAAGAGTGCCAGCTGGTCGTCCGCCACTCTACTGATGTGAGGTGGACAGACGATGACCTGGCGTAGAGGAATGAAGTCGTTTACCGAGGTTTTGGTCACTGTAGACCGAGTTCGTCTCTTGGGCTGAGAACCTCACGACTCTCAGAGCCGGTGGCTGGAGACGTTAAGTGAGATGGTGGCTAATCTAGCTCAGTGGCGTGAATGTTGTTGCTGTTTGGTCGAGCTGTCTGTGAAGTGAGTGAATTTACTGATTCAGGGTTATATAAGCTGTAAGAAAGCTGTCTTGTTGATAACGCTTTACATTCGTCTACAGCTTGATTGTTTGTCGGCAAGATGCAAGCACCTTGGTGTTGAATATTTGAATAAAGACGTGGTTATTTTATCTTAGTAGTAAGGTCTCTTCCCGTCTCCTTTTTTATTTCTCTTTTCATACATAGGGTTTGCTTCTTTTTCCTTGGTGGCTGTGTGACAACTGAGCATCAGCGAGGACCACTGATGTATTTCTGTCCATGATGATGATCCTGCACTCAAGGCTGAAATTTTACTGCGTAATGTGGTCTTTTCCAAATGTTGAGGACAAAACGAGTTTGGGGAGCTAAGTCAGCATTTACTCTCCCATGAAATCCGGTAATTTCTGTGTTCGATCAACTGGTGGCACATTTTCTCCAGCCAGATTACCAGAAGATGACGTTGGCCGTTGTGAAGGAGCCATCGCCGTGCCTGAAGTGTGGAAGGGGCATCGGAAAACGGACTCAGGCTTTACAGTGTGACATATGTGATGGGTGGTTGCATCGTACCTGCACTTCAGTCACCACGGAGATATACAAGTGCCTCAAGAGGAGTCGTTCGGATCGGCTTAAATTTTGTTGGTTGAAGTGTTGCTCAAAAGCGAAAATGGTTGGATGTTCACATATGATGATTCGGTCGTGCGTAATGTGAGGTCACTTGCGCAGCGGTAAACACGGTTGCCTCATGAACAGCATGGCCATGGTTCTAGTCCCGGCAGTGGCGAGGATATGCACTAATGACGAGCTCTAATGAGAGCGAAACTCGAGTCCAGTGCTTATTTTCGAAAGGGGCCGACTGGAAAGTCTATGGGAATGCGACATCTGCGATCAATTGTGGGTGGTGTTCAATTTATATGAATGATACATGTGTTTTGTCGGATCAAGGGATATGTAGCACACCGGCAGAGACGATCACAGAACTGCAGCTGTGCGCGGATATCCCACTGCCTTCTGGACGGTTATACCCTGATGTGGTTGCAAAGGGCCCGGAGGAAATGGTTGCGGGAATCCCAACGGATGAAGATGTGAGGGTCTTGCAGCATTTGGTTGTGAGAGCCTTGGAGGACCCAGCCGCACCGAGTAAGGAGAAAACCGGAGTTCGACACCAACGGAAGAACAAGTCAAAGATGGCCACATCCACCTCCAGACCTGCAGTCACAGAGGTTAAATATGCCCAAAGTTGTGATACAGACACCCCGCAGACATTCAGAAGGAAAATGCTCGATCAAGATTTAGGAAGGTACACCCACCACACGATCAGGGTGATAGTATTTAACCTTCCTGAGGTTGCCACCCAAACTTCCCAGTCAAGGTTGGATCACGACATTGCCGCTTTTCGTGATTTGCTTATTAAGATGTTCACAACTGAGGAAAAAGATTCAGCTGCAAAAATAACAGCACGCTCAGCGTTTCGCCTTGGCCGAAAGGCGGACGATATGAGCATGTCACGGAGACCACTCAAAGTGGTTCTGGCAACTGCATTAAAAGCTCGCCTGCTCTTGCAGCGGTCGTCAGAGGTGCGTTGTGTGGACGTCCGCATAGCAAGGGACCTGGCTCCATAGGATCGTGAACGCCTGAAGGCTGCCCAGAAGGAACTGCACGATAAAAGAGATAGGGGGGGGGTCCGACTTATTTATTCAGAATTTTCAGGTCAAGCGGAGAAGGCCTGAAGTCCGTTGGAAACCCCTTATGTTCCCCTTGGGCAAGGAGCGGCAGGGCCTCCAACAAGACTACCCGCCACTCTCGCTTCCAAAGATAGAGAAGCAAGTTTAGATGGGACAAGGACGGTGTACTCAAATGTTCGGAGCCTCCTAAACAAGCTGCACGGGGTAGAGGAATGGGTTGGCAGTAATAACCCCACAGTCATAGCCCTTGCTGAGACGTGGTTTTCAGAGGACGTGATGGACGCTGAAGTCTTCCTCCCGGATATACCCTCTTCCGCTCCAGTGTTAGTGATTGAAAAGCCGACAGGGTGATGTTTTTTATTCGTTATAACATTCCCGCCACTCTCGTGCTAGACACAGCCGATGATGACGGTACTTACGAAGGATTGTGGTGCAAGATAAAGTTAATACCAAACAGTTCTACCATTTTCGGTGTTACGTATCGCTTTCTTGGGTCGTTTTCACCTCAACTGTTGGACGATTTAAGGATGTTTGGAGCAACTAACCACTGGTTGATAGTGGGAGATTTCGACGCCAATCACATCAACTGGAGAACACTAGCCTGCACCAGTGGTTCAGACTTTTTCAGAAGCACTGCTTCGGCTGGTTTTTGACGACCTGTGCTTGTACCGGCATGTGGAAGCTTCCACACGGTTGCAGGCTGAATGCTGTCCCAGGTTGGATTTAGTGTTTTCCGCGTTAGAGTCCGACATCAACCGTGTTGACATTTTGCCCTCAATAAGGAGGAATGACCATGCATTACTGGATATATGGTGGGCAAGAGGTGCACTGCGGGCAACACCTACCCCGGTTCGACGGAATATCTGGAGAATTCCCTTCTGAGAAATGAGGAAGACTGCGTGCGAATACGACTGGGGCGGCAGCACGAACACAACTGATGTACGTTGGTGCAAAATCAGAGATAACCTGCTGGCTCTCGTGGAACGGTTCGCACCGGTGTCCCGTGGTTGTTCCCACTCTAAAGGGCCACCGTGGTTTGATATCGAATTGTGTGCCATCTTCAGGCGCAGACACCGGCTGTGGATGAACTACCGGGCTGGTCATGGTGACTACGATGCTTACCAGAAGACACAGAATAAATGTAACACCATGAAGCTAAGAAAACGTCAGTAGTACGAGGAAAGGCTGGCGGCGGAATCGGTCACAGCACCCAAGAGGCTCTGGGCGTACATCCGCTGACAGACTAGAACCAAGGCGGAAATCCCGGCACTGATGGATCAGAGCGGAAACTAGGTGGCTGAGGACTGGGATAAAGCTCAGCATTATTCTTCGGTTTTTCCCCAGGATAATACACAATATACCTTGCCCGATGGCATTGGACCATATCTGATCGACGTGTTATTTAGCGTTGAAGAGGTGGAACGCTAGCTAAGGTCGATCGATTTCAATAAGTCCCCTGGTCCGGATAACATCATGCATGAACTGGCGGTGGAACTGGCTGTGCCACTGAGGGACCTGTATCAACAGTACTTGAACGAAGGTAAATTGCCAACGGAGTGGAAACGAGCAATGACTGCGTCTATGTATGGAGGAGGAGGATGGTCGGAAGCTGTCAACTACCGACCAGTATCCTTGACTTACGTACTTGGTAAAGTAACGGGGAGGCTGATAGCCCATCGTCTCCAGGGGCATGTGGACCAACTCTCGACTTTCAGCGAGAGGCAGCACGGATTCCTCTCGAGTGTCAGAGAGCGATGGGTGGAAGTGAGAGCAAACGGCGATGCTCTGGATGTGGTGTTTCTCGACTTCAGCAAGGCGTTCGACAGAATGTCGCATAATCATTTGTTCACCAAGTTGTTGGCGACGCTGTCGGGTTGCGTATAACAAACTGGACAGCAGACTTCCTCCGCAGTAGGTCATTCGCTGTAAGGGTCAATCAACAATCATCTGAATGGCTGTCTGCCCCAACTGGTGTGCCACAAGGGTCAGCGCTCGGACCTTTGCTGTTTCTGGTCTTCACCAATGATCTATTAGACCAGTTGCAACCGCCTGCCCTCGTCTTCACGGACGACATGAAAATGTGGAGGACAATCTTTTCAGATGAGGGTAGCGATTTCAACGCTTGTCTCTAAACCCACAATGCTCTCTGAAACCCTCAAAACGCAGGCTCACACAACACAAGCTTGTGTTAAAGCTAAGAGTGTTTGAGGCTATCCGTCGATCCTTTGCTAAAGTGTCCAAGGAGGCTTTCTGCTTAATCTTCTCATCTCATGTTCGTCCGAGACCAGAGTATGGCCACGCCGCAATGTTCCCCTGTAAACAAAGTGAAGTATCTCAACTTGAAGGAGTACAGAGGGCAGCCACACGCGTGGTTGTTGGGATGAGGGGCCTCTTCTATAACCAGCGGCTAGAGTATCTGAACATGTGCCCTCAGAGTTACAGGCGGCTTCACGGTGACCTTATTGTGATACGCCGCATTTTGCGAGGTGACTTAGGTGAGGAGCTCAGAGCAGACTTTCCCCTCCGAAAAGAGCACAGATTTAGGAGTCATTCACTCACAATTCTCAAACAACGATCGAGGCGACTTCATGCCATCTTTCGACTGTCACGGCTGGCCGTCAATAGTTAGACTGCGCTACCAGCGCAGGCAGTGCTAGCAATCATTGATGTGGTCTTTAAGCGGCTCCT
>JTDE01007410.1:8262-19326 GCA_014338405.1 Paragonimus skrjabini miyazakii | reverse complement strand
TTTAAGCGATCCTAAAAGTGTAGATCGATCCACCGAGACGAACGCACCTTATGGTCGAGAAATACGGCAGTCGTTGGCCGGCGTACACATGACGCTGCTCCACAATTTGAAGAAGAGTAAAAATGTGATCTATACATCCCCGTCCAGGGCGAAATCCTGCCTATTCTTCCCAAATGTTTGTTGCCCGAGCTGCAATGTGTCGACGAAGTATAATGGATGCCAGAACCCTAGAAATGACTGGGGTCAAACTAACTCCTGTATGTTCTTGCTAGAGCTCCTGATACCTTTCTTGAATATAGAAACTACTATCAAGTGACCCTAGCACGGAAGGATGGTTTCCGTCGTCCACACAATTTGAAAAAGCTGAGTCAAAGCCACTATTAACGCCCCTCCGTCTTCGAAAAGTACCAACATGAGATTATCTGGACCAGCAAGCCTCTTACGTTTGAAAACCGAAGTGCAATTGCGAACCTCCTTCTCAGTGGGTGGTTCCAAATCTACCGACCAGGGTGCAACATTACAAGTTTGTGACGGCAACACAGTAGAAGCAAGAGGCCGCCTAAATTAGGTGCTCAACCAAAGCCTTTAACTCAAAAGCCTGTACCGCAAGGCAGCGGGTGGGTGGCGGTGTACCAGAACTGATATATTATTCGGAAAAAGATACCAACCTTTCTCCAACCCCTAGCATGGAGAACCAGGAGACTTGTTTGTCAGACCTCTAGCTGCTGGCCTGCCTGGCAAGAGTGACTATCGATTTGGTGGCCACACCGTCCAGTATAGCACAACAGGTCATCAAGATACGCAAGCCGTCGCACCATGACAGGGTCCAGTTTCGTTGTGACAGGCCGCCACTGTGCACATCTCATAGTGTCTATTTCGAGTACCACATCTCAACTCAGAAATAAGCGCTGCGTCACATGGAGGCCGTCCTGTGCATCTCATCCACATACACAAATCAATCATACAGCAGTCACTTGCAGATGGCGCCGTTTTGCCAAAGGCTCGTGCATTTAGGTATAACCAGCTGGACTGGGATTGTGTGTGCCTGTTTTTTCTGTTATTTGCCCGGAGGTTGTATACTTTTAGGTGCATAATACTGGCAAAGATTGAGTAGTTGGACGCTTATCAGAAGTAGGACGAACAATTTGCCCGGTTCGAGTTAGGTGAGAGAACCTAACAAATGTAGCGCTTGTATAGCAGTTCGACTTTCATGACTTGTTATTTTGCGTACCGTTTATTTCCACTCCATATATAAGCACACTCACTATGCAAAGCAAAACGAGCCCCTCATTCTTTCTTCGTTCGCGTGTTCTCAATGCACTGATTTTGGGGAATTGAAGGCTAACGGAGGCTGTAATCCTTTACATGATGCCTGGAATTGCCTTTCTCGGCGAACATCTCTATTATGGACTCGGAATTTCTTTGAAGTGCAAAAACAGATTAAGTCCATCTGAAATATCCTTTGGTGCAATGGATACCTAAATCTGCGCTCCTTCCTAAACTCCTTTGAGTCATTTGGTCCTATCATCCCCGCTTTGTTTATCTGCGACTAGGTTGTGTAACTTATTGTATATTGCGTTTAGGCGCACCACATTGTTGGCGAGCCCATTGTCTTTCTTCAGTTTGTTTCTTATACATACACATTTTTTTGTCCTCCTTTTTCCCCCCTTATAATCTCACGACTCCCAGTAATTAGCAACGATCATTGCTTCCGACAGTAGTGAGCACTCTGAGAATTCCACTCATTAAATTATCTGCATTTGCTAGTTCCGGTTCTCGCTTTTGGTTAACTCAAACCGAGGCCTTCTGATTTTGTACGTGTACCGATTGTGACCGTTCGTCAACTTTTCCACAAGGTCCATGATTACTATTATTAATTTGTGACCCAGTAACACTTAGTCGATTGCCCCCTATTTATTGGAGATGTAAACACGTAGAAAGTTGGAGATTCACCTCTCGGATGCATAAGGCGTATTATTGACCTGACTCGATGTGAAAAGCCTACTTTGCAGTCCACCTCGTCTTCTAATGTGGTTACACAGCTGACGGCGGGCTTTGCTTCAGAGGTAATTGGTATCCCTAACTCGATGCCAGGTGAATCGTCATACGGTGGTTTTTTTTAATTAGTACAACCGTGACGATAGGTCATCTGTTCACAACAAAACTTTCACTGTTGGTACGCGCGGATGCCGAAAGGGATTTTGAAGCTAATGTATCGTGGACATGTGTCCGCCGAGTTATCCAATTACCTGTTAATTCCTGACCAACAGACGTAACTGCTCGTAAGAGCCTTCACCCGATTTCTTCACGGATGTCTGACATGAAGTTGTCAGGTTTCGCTGGCACGGAGTCCTATTGGTATGGTCGCGCGTTCGTCTTTGAGAGCGGACGGGTGGTTGAGACGAACTGCTGGAGATCTCCATGGAGACCAGCGCATCAGATGGTATCCAATGACCATCTGAAACATGTGGTTTTGCTGGAATGCTTGTTGGACCAATATGGAACTCAGTGATAAGGCACGAAGGGCTTCCAAAAAGACACAGATGTTTGCGATAACGGTGTCCTTAAGCTCACTTGACGGCGATCTGCTTAGATGTGATAACATGTCAGCCTAATTGGTAGACGTTGTGGACGGGTACTTGATGTCAACGTCACAATTTATCAACAATGGTTCCAGCGTTGTAGCCAGTTCACGGTGTACACAAGGACTCCCTCTTCCGAGCTCAACACGGCCAGTTGGTTGTAACACAACTGTGACCGGATGTCGTGCCACAGCTTCCGCAGTTAGATCCGCCCACAACTCGTCTGTAGTCTCGTACTGGTCAACCGGTTGTTATCGGTACTTTCCTTGCTCATCTGTCCCATACTAACTGCATAAACTACATGCATGTTCATGTAGTTAAAAGACTAGGTCCAAGTGTACAAGTAGAGACTAGATTACACACCTCCCAGACATGCTGTTAGGCGTTAATACAGCTGAGATTCAGTACATTCCCGGGCGATTAAATGATACTGCTGATGCCTTAAGTAGAGTGCCATTACTGGGTACACTTACAGAAGTCATCCTGCAGGAACTTACGAATGTTATTTAGCGCTTCGACCATTCTCCTTTTATGTTGACGGACATACGTCGAAAAAACCTACGAAAACACATGACAGCCCTAATCAGGCGGTACGTGCAGTTGCGTGGCCAGAACGGACACCTGATGAATTTATATCGTTGTGGTCCGAATTAAGTATTAGGAACGAAAGTGTGCTTTGGCAGGCATGTATGATGGTTCCGGAGCGGTTGCAGCCGTCTGTTCTTAAAAATCTCCATGATGCTCATGCGGGCGCGAAAACGAAATCACTATTCCATTTTTCACTGTGGTCTACGTTGGTCGGTGGCTCTGTATCAACAGTTAAATCATTTACAATCTGCCGGAAACACCAGGGAAACGAATCCGTTTGAAATGTTTGGCCCGTTTGATTGTGAATACTCACTCCACTCACATTCTGTCAACAGCAACAATGCCTAGTTGGAATGGAATTTAATCAAACATGTCAGATCAACAGACGCCCGCCTGACACTGAACAAGAAAAACCGACTGGATCCGGGACCCTTGGGCCTCTGCCTCGAACCCGTGTATCAATCGCTGAATGTCACGACGACACCTTACCATCCTGCCTACAACGACCTGGCAAGTCATGCTGTGCAGACTAAATAATACGCTGAAGAGACAGCTTGGCTCGTGTTTTATTTGCCTATCGAAATCTTGTTGAGAAAGCCACCGGCGGACTTATGTTTAGTCGTCGTCTTCTCACACAGCTAGACCTATTCCCGAAAGGTCTTCAATCAAAGACTATCACTAAACAGGAACCAGCAAACGACCTTTTCAGCACACACTACTAAAGACAGCTTTGCGCTTGAGTCCTATCCTATCCTTGCCTGTCTACCCACAGAAAATGCATGGCAACCCGCAACAAACACAGGTACTAATGGACATTATACGAACTCAACTAAACGACGGGATAATGACGCGACGATATCTAGGTCTTGTGTACCCGGGGGCATCCAACTCAGGAAAAAAACAAGTTTCCGATAGCCTCTTTCCCTGAAGCAAATAACGCATCCATGACTGAGTCAGTGCCTTTTGCCGACATACTCTCCTGCTGGTCGAATAGCCCCGACCAGCGGAGGAATAGATGGTTTGTCTTTTAGCGGTGCGTGACCGACCGTTCTATTGGCGTTGTATATGTGCCTACAAATAACTCCTTGAATTGACCATCTTATCGATCGTATGGTTATCGTAACTGATCGTATACATGCCTCTTGTTCTCGCAGTGTGTATTGTCTCTTGTTGGACTGACTGTGTTGTACTGGCTCTATTTTGTTGCATATATATATATATATATATATTGGAAATGGAAGGTGCTCATATAATGTAGTTATATATATGTGTATAGGAGGTTTAAGCCGGCATTCTGTGGTTGTAAGCAGTTCTCTATTGCTTCGTCCATAGCAAAACTGAGCAAGGATGGTAAACGTGGATACCACTGACGTACGCCGTTCTTGTTACGAGATCTACAATGGTGCTTTGATTATCATTGAATTAGAAGCATGAGAACAGTGCCATTATTCTGTCCTCACACCTACTCAGTAACCCATATGTGGCCTTAAAAGACTAATCGATCAGGTGAGTCAGATACGCATTTGTTGACGGTATATGTGCGTCAAACGTAACCACTCAGTATCTAATAAATGGTGTCTTTATGTAGACATTTGGTCTGGAATGACTTCAATCTTCTCCCGCCGACTTTGTCACACGGTTATTTCTCGTCCCGCAATGCAGTTATCAAATCAACCTCGTGGTATACAACTCTGCGACAGTAACGGAGCTCGAAAGTGGACGCAGTATGATAATAGGTTTGTTTCCATTTGTATCGTCTACTCGACGTATCCAGACCCCCAGACATTGATCCTTCGAAGACATCGATTCTGCTGTTTCCTGGTCAAGGAGCTCAATTTGTTGGCATGGGCAAACAGCTGATTGATATACCGAAAGTCAAAGAAATGTTTCAGTGTGCGAACGAGGTGTTACGCACTAATCTGCTGAGACTTTGTCTTGAGGGCCCACAGTCAAAGCTAGATCAGACGATTCATTGCCAGCCTGCCACCTATGTAATTGCCTTAGCTGCTGCGACAAAACTGTTCGAGGATGATGCTGAAGTTTGTCCAGGTTGTACCAATTTTTCTTTTGTAGGTTATCAGGAATTGTGTGGCGACGGCCGGGTTTAGTTTGGGTGAAATTACTTCGCTCGTGTTTGCCGGTGCCTTGACATTTGAGCAAGGTAAAAAGTCAGTTCAACTCAACGTTTCCCAAACGTGTAGGCCTTCAACTGGTTCGCGTTCGCGCTGAAGCCATGCAAAAGGCGTGTGACCAAATCAAAGGAGCGATGACTTCTGTGTTTGTCAGTCATGATTCTCAGTTGAAGCTAGCTATGCTGTCGGCTGTCAATCACTGCAGAATGCATCTGAATATGGAGAACCCTGAATGTCGGGTCGCGAATTACTTATACTCCGACTGCAAAGTCATTGCTGGTAACTTGGAGGTATTGTCTGTTATGGGTTAACCATCGTACTATTTGAAACGCGTTTTGAAGTGGTACTGGAAACATATTATTGCTATCGCTTTGCTTGTTTTTTAATTGGAAGGCTGTGGAATTCGTCGAACAGCATGCTGACCAGTTCAGCATACGTCGGTTCAAGCGCTTGCCAGTCAGTGGAGCTTTCCACACGGCATTAATGAGACCTGCTACCAAACCGTTGTCTAACGTGCTGTCACGATTTGAACAGATCCAAGTGCCTAGAATTCCGGTCATCAGCGCCGTAGATGTATTCCCGTATCAGAATGTGGAAGGTATCAAGCGGAAGCTTAGTTTACAGGTAAGTCATTCGCAACTGTTTTACCCTATGAAACTGAATTGGCTACGTTTCCATGTTAATTTCTTTTTTGATATGTTCACGAGTATGTTCAGCTTCTCTTCGAGTTATATATATTCTAACCATTACTCAAGTATATGCGACTAAAGATCACTTTGCGCACGCGCAAACTTGACTTGATATATAGCGATATAGTTGCTTAAGTCCATATTGTACGATAACAAGCAGCCTCATGCATTAAAATGTAACGCCTGTTCATAAGAAAATTTGGAGTGTAATCTTATCAGGTATCTAACTGAATAACAAATCGAAATCATTAATCTACAGTCTAAAATACTCAAAACGAATAGTGACCTTCGAAATCAAAGAATGTAGGCAGTGTGATATTACCCTTAACGCAACGGCTAGGGAGTGGAACTGATGTTAATCCGCTTAGCATGTCATGCATTCCGAACGAACATGCAACCTACGTGTAAGGGGCTCACGCGATTTAAAAACAGCTACATATGAGTAAATGAAACGGATATGTGGATTAAGCTGTCACGGTTGTCTAAGCATACATTTTTGGTCACCATGCACATCAGTGCATCCGCGATGTCAGCGTGAGTTGCTTGTGAACGCTGAATGATAAACTGATCTGCTTACCTGGTAGCGCTTCAATTATATGCGGGATTCCTTACCTAAGTAGCTGAGAGCGTTGGAAATCTCATTGACAACATTGAAATTCTGTCGAACTTTCGTGCACTTAAATGTCTCGAAAACCGAAAGCTTAGCGACCCAAAAGATTTGAATAATCAAATTCAACAAGAAAATACAAGCGTCTGCTATGTGCACGTAGCTGTAAGCTTGAACCCATTCGCGCTGAGCACGTGTCGAGCCTATTCTTGCAGGATTACGTGACAGCCTGCTCACAAAACAGGCAAGTGGAAATAGATAATTGTTGTCAATATCCTTAGGGGCAATCGTCGTGGTGGCCTACATGTCCCTATAATCGGTCACAAATTTCACCCATATAAAACGCCAGGTTTCAAATCTACTCTCAAAAAAAGTTACGGTGCGAACTTTTGGCAAAGATTATTTTAATCATCACCGTTATTACCCGCGCCAAATTAATAGATGGCCGATTTTCAGTGTTTATAAATAGTTGAAAATCCCCGGGATAGTCATCAGAAAAATGATGTAGCGAACAAGCTCATTTTCGGTTATTAATCATAAAGCCAGTTACATAGCATTTACATGAAACGGTTGTCAGGGCGAAACGAACGAAAACAAGTAGCAATTTCAAGTGAGGTCAAACACGTCATAGGCACACACGCAGACAACGTTTTGATACGATTACGTCACAATTATGACGCAACTGGAACGATGACGCTTTGATCGGTCATGATGTGGGTGTTTGGCCGTGGCAACTTCAGCATCTGAATAAAGCGCTTTTGTGCTCATAAGGGTGGTTTTTTAATCGAATTTCAATCGCTTCAGCTGTGGCCAAAATTCGGCACCCGACAGCTTTTGAGTGACCGGCGTTGACTCGGTAAATCGGACAAAAAAAACAGTCCAGGTTGACAGTATGGTGTGTATCAACGAGATGTGCAACGACTGCGTTGGTGGTTGTCTTGGTGACTCCGCTACTGATTCAAGCTGGATGATGCTTACGGATACATTCTGATAAGCGCCTGATCGTGCGACCAAGAACAATTAAATGAGTATATTTAAAACATTGAGTTTCCTTGATCCACTTCACCAATAACGAAAGAAGACATATATCGCGAGTTGTTAACATTTCGTTTACTCTTTTCAGTCACGAACGTAAAACATTGGAATATATAGGACATGCGGATAACAACAACAATAGAAACAAACAACGATTGGGTTCACACGAAACAAAGACTGTTATCGGTTCCAGGGTAGACAAACTGCATGAGTCAACAGTTTATACACACACAGGACCGGACGACGAGTATTGATTAACATTGCCTCGGAGAAGGCAAGCAATTTCGGGCTCCGATTACGCAACAACACTTGGAACAAGTCGGCGGGGTCAACAACGTGACCTGTTTCCATGATGTGTTTTGCAATGGATGAGGTCGGATTTCGTCTCAGTCGCTCTGTTGCCATTGCCTGTTGCGTCATGACGCGCACCAACCACTCAGGCATATGTTCAGCCTTACTTTATCGTAGGCACCGATCCGTTCTGCCGATAAAGACGTCACCGCAACTGCAAGTGAATTGATAGATTACATGTGAGACAGAACATTTCGGTAGGTCACGATTATGAATAAGCTGAGCGACGCTCCTAGTTGTGAGTAGCAACCGCAATTCAGCTGCAGGGTATGTACGGGTTAGGGCAGACTGTAATTTTTGACTTACGTCGGTTGTGATATGATCGCCTTTGAAAGGTAGGTTCAAAAATACCTGTTTCTTAGGGATCGTACTCACGGCAGTCTTGGTCAGTCTTTCCTGGCTGTGAATATCAGTGGACTTCTGGGGATATCCGTTTGCGAGCAGCACCTTCTTTAACCTTTCCTTCTCTCCTTGCAAGCAATCATCGGTGCATATCTCCCGGGCTCTATGAAACAGGGTTCGCACCAGACTTCGTTTATAAGTAATTGGTGCATAAGGAGAAAATGGTAAATACTGACCGCTCCAAGTGGCCTTGCAGTATACTGAGCACTGTATTGAGTCATCCTGCCATCTAGTGAGTGAAATGTCTAGAAAAGATAAACTGTTGTTTGTTTCCTCTTTATGGGAAACAGAAAGATTAGGATGGACGGAATTAAAAGGGTTTAAAAGTGAAACAAAATGGATATTAGTGGTAGAAATCAAAATATCATCTACATGTCGCTTATAGGGGTTGGCACCATCTATGCACAGATAATTTAAATTCAATCATTCCTAAAAATATGTCTGCAAGCGTTGGACCCAATGGGCTACCCATTGCTACGCCATCAACTTGTTTATAAGATGACCCTTCAAAATCAAAATGGATGTTCTCTGTACACAAAAGTATAGGTTCCTTGAGGTAATCAACTGGGAGACAGAAAGGCGAAATTTGGTGGGAAATAAAATTACACAAAAAGTCGACTGTTTCTCGAAGGGGAACGTTTGTAAATAAGGAGTTAACATAAACAGAATACATCTTGTGTGAACTCACCGATACGTTCTGTAAAGTTTGTACCAGTTCGAAGGAATCTTTTACACAGTGTGTGGGGGGGGTAAACATTTGACGGATGGGATGGAGAATGTCTACAAGCCATTTGGCAAGCCTGTGGTACAGTGATTTGTCCATGCGCAGGATTGGCCTTAACGGGACACCACATTTGTGTTTTTGGGGCATCTCTTAACTGTGGTGTGCGGGTTCCAGTTGGCTTCATTTGTCCGTATTGCAATTCCGTTATGTACCCATGCAAGGTGTAGGCGCCTTGATGTTGTATGTTTGAATGTAGACGTAGCTCTTTTTTAGTGGTTAGGTCCCCTCCCCTCTCCCTTTTTTCTCTCTTCCTAAACAGGGTTTGTTTCTTCTTCTTCATGGTTGTGTGGCAGTTAAGCATCAGTGTGAACCACTGATGTATTGCTGTCTATGATGATGATGATGATGATGATGTTTCCCTATCGAAATGTTGTTTTGGCAGTCGTACTGTCCGTGTGAAATTTTCACGAGTTGAAACAAACACGTAATTTGGCAGCATAGAATATTCTCTTTATAAGTGTCCAGTCTCCCAGTGATTGTTTCGGCAAGCGTATCCTCTTTAAATGATAATGAAATAAGTGCTACCTTCTTTTCCGCCAGGGTCATCTCCTGTTTCTCGCGATGTTGCGTAGTCTTGTTCACAAAATGCTCCGGATAACCATTTTGTAAGAGCAGTGTGCATAGCAGCGATAGTTCATCGGAGACTGTATTGTGTACATATTCTCATGGTTCTATTAGTCAAGCAGTTTATGAGATTTTCTGTGTGCCTTAGAGGGACAAAGCTGCTGAAATGGATATACTATCCATTCCAGGTTTTCTTTCTATAGATTTTGCGTTGAACCGATCCATCAGCACGTTGCCGGATGAGTACGTCCAGGAAGGCCAGTTGATCGTTACGTTCAGCTTTTAGTGTAAATGTCACGTTCGTGTGGGCCGAGTTGAAAATGGCTAAGATATCCGCTGAGCTAGCATTTTCGCCAAATTTATATATGATATCCATTTATCACTTATAAACATTAAATCCACGAATGGCTTATTTTAACTGGTCTTTCTCAAGCTTCGCTATGAAGATTTCTGCAAACAACGTCCTCGATGAGGATACCATTGCCATACCATCCGTTTATCAATATAGTTCTCTATTGAACTGAAACTGTGTTATGAACACAAAAGCTGTTTTGGTTCTGGTGGGGTATACGGACATTTAAGTTGTTAATCACAATATAATAACACTGGTAATCTATCGTCTCTTTCAGTGGAACATTTGTAAACAAAGATAATAAATCTAGAGGAAGCATTTGCTGTCCGGTTAGGTTTAGCCCGCTAATTGTATTGATGAATTCAAAGGAGTCTCTTAAACGATGTTTTGACAACTTCTGCTTAACGGGTTCAAGGAGGTACGACAAACATTTAGCCAGCGATTAGTCTGGTGAGTTGCACATGCCTGAAATAGGTCGAAGAGGTATACTTGCTTTGTGAACTTTGGAATTGTGGTTCCAATGGGTCGAATGCGTTCGAAAGCTGGGGAGTCAATTGTTTCCTAGAAAGTAATATTTTCGACAACGCCTCTATTTGAAGGGTTATGTTCTCCTCATTTCCCATCTTCTCCAATTTGGTTGTCATCTAGTGTGGTCTGCATTCCCGACCTATACTGCTACCTTGGCGAGGTGGTCTGGCTTGTGTACTGTTTTGATCCGGCGGGCTATGCTGACTAGGACTCCGGTCCTTCCAGGTGCGACCTTGTCAGACAGGCCGAAGGGGAGCAGTCAAACGAAAAGCAGTTACACTCATAGGATTTTATGTCACACTACTGACCGCGTAGGAGTGCTTAGGTAGTGAGGCACAATCCTATGAGAATACAGCAGAACTATTTTCATAGTTGCGGCACTGCTGTCTTCCGTATCAGGAAGAAGGGGGTTAGAAAAGGTATCCTCAAACAAAGAGCACTCCGATCGCC
>JTDE01007409.1:2394-27188 GCA_014338405.1 Paragonimus skrjabini miyazakii | reverse complement strand
GTTTGTCGCGCTTTGCTTCTGTTGTGCTTTGTTTACAGCTTGCTTTACCGGTCTACTTGCAATACACGTCGTTGTCCACTAACTGGTTTTCTGGTTTATTTATTGTGGAGAACAGGCACGGTTCTAAATAGAAGCGTTCTAGTCCTCTACAACTTGTTGACGTGTAACGCCTGTGCAAGACTTTGTGGTTGCATATCTATGAAAAGTCATTATACTTAGAATATCATGTTTTACCGATGGCAGTTTCTGCTAACAAGGTACCGGGGAGGACAGCTCCTTATCGACCCCATCGTCAATTTACCTCCTGCACCTGGTGGGAGTGTATCAGAATCTATATGATGTTTTATCTATACGTCTTTTATAACTGCTTTCATCCGCAAGCATAAGATGTGCGACTGTAAATTAATACTGACGTTTGTTTTTTCGTGCACTAATTTGCCGCAAACCGTCCATTATCTTGTTTGCATTCAGAGAGTGTCAGGCCATCCATCGGCCCAATTGGTATGCGAACGAGGAAGTCAGCTTTCACTCGGTCAATGAAACCGTTTTTTTGTGTTTCCGGATTTGCTGAGTCACAAAACAGGTAGGTCTTGCTCTGATCGGATGAGTCTTGCATGCACGTTTGCAAATAAATTTATATTCAGGCCGTCGTGAAGCATACTTGCCTGAGATGCGTGTTAAAACCCTCGTTTTGAAGTGCTGTAGCGTATGAGCCAAACATTCCTTGATTGGCAGAGGGGAACCGAAGCGTTTAGTTCACTAACCTCGACGACGTGGGTGACAAGCGTGCTGCACTGTTGGAGGCTGATGCAGTGTCGCATTGTTCCACAAGAGTGTGGTGGGCTTAAGTCATGGCCATCTTTTCGGCGGTTTGTCCTTTTGCGTCACTATATGGAACTGTCTCCATACCAGAAACATTGTGTTCAGCCTCAAAATCCGGCATGAAAACGGAAGTGCCGGAATGGTCAATTTGTACTTGATGAAGAACACTGCGATTTTTATCTATATGTGATAAGTGCATCGAATGACGAAAGTTCGGAAGGTTTTCCCTTCAAGGCATCACACTGAAAGGTCATAGCTAGATCGTCCATTACAAAATAAGCCTTTTGTATACTCCAGTCTTACCGCATCTTTTGTGCACTGTGACATCGGTACTGGACGACGACAAACCAGAAGCGTATTATGCTGTTTGCAGTTAAACTGAAGACTCGGGCCCTCTCCATGCCTGCGAACCACGTGGTGTGTGCCTTGTCCACTGATTCATCAGCAAACCCTATTACTTGACACATATGAAAATGAATGTTATTATTACTTTTATGCACCATTAAGGAAACAGGCATAATAATTCTGGCAGGATTATGTTTTAACAGAGTGGGTAGACAATGAAAAATCCCTTAAAGTCCATCATAATGCATTTGCAGTCAGGTTCAAACTTCATGTACCACTTGTTGAATTTGTTAAGATCTGGTGCATTGTTTGTGAGATTACTGTGCTTCATTTGATTAATGCTGAAGGGCGGTTCTACGTTTTATTACCTTCTCTTAAATAAACTGCACTGCTAGTCTTCATTCTTACTTCAGCTGTTGCTACAGTCTGAGCCCTGTAAGTTTCAGAATGACAAAATTGGACACATTGCTTTCATGATTTTTTCCTGAGTAACTCATAATTCTTATTATTCCTCGATGCGCGGACAATCGCCTAGCTCCAACTCAATTAATGGCCATTTGTTTGAGTAAGCTCAACATTAGTGTGCGGTGCTTATTTGTTTATTTCTTTGTACGGGCATAATCTTAGCTCAATTTCTGAGGATTTTTCACAATCGAAGTGAGGGATTTGAGGTTCTCGTGTATTTATTCAATTAGAATCCCATTAAATATAGTTTATACTCATGCTTTCCCATTAAACGTTACGATGAAAAAATGAACTCAGTCGTTGGATATTCAGAGGAGCGTTAATTTGATCACCAGGTTGTTCTGGATGAACTTGGATCGTTAGCGAACGGTTCAACACTACTTGCTATTGCTTGAAAAAATCAGTCCGTTTGAAAATAGGAATGTCGGCTGAAGGGTGTTGGAACCGGTCCTACAGACTTCTTCCCAGTCAGTATTCATTACTGAAAACCGATCGGCAATGGAAAACGAAGACTCAGCGCATTGAACCCTGCGTGTTGGTATCGACCCGAGAAAGTACAGTGTACAGTGAAACACGTCAAGTTAGCGGAGCGTAAAGCGAATCGTGTTTCTTAGCCTCCGGAGAGACATTACAGAGAGGGTGGCCTCACTAAAACAGAGGCAGGTAAAGGAAAGGGGATCATCGAAATTGTACTATATTAGTTATAACCGCTACAAGGCACACATTCAACGAACCAGTATCCCGTTATACTGTATAGACGGACCAGAACAGAATTTTTATCGGTAAGTGTTATCAACCAAGGTTGTTCTTCAGAGACACCGCGTTGTCCGACGTTACGTTATTATGAACAATACCTTGCAGCATGTAGAAGTTGTACGAAGGTGGCCGCGGCCAACTAGCTACTCAGTAAGCGTCGTCGATGTCAATAGTTACGGACAACTTACTTGCCGATTGTTCCTACTACTCGAAGCAAATCCGTGTCAGTTGTACGACAGGCGAGTTTACCGGTTCTCTCAACCTACCCACTGTTACCATCCACGTCTGGTCATTGAGTTACTCGTGGCCCAAAGACGGATCAACTAATTGAAAACACGATTAAACCAAAATACTTCCACCACCTATTGGAGAAAATGCATCATTAATTACAATAGGCAAACAATAAGCGTTCACGACAGTGGTCTCGTCCAAAAAATCAATGGCTTCACAACGGGACTAGCAAGACCAAAAGTGTACCGTCACACGAATAGACCAAGTCAAGAATGGCTACTCGCGCTGCAGACGATTAGCGAGAATGTAGTACAATGAAACAAAACGGGGCGGGTAAAGTAGTGAGAACGAAGCCTGGTTGATGGGAAAAGTGATGAATGCAAGCGGTGGGGACCTACGAATTTACGTGAGAACACTGGATAAAAATTCGAAGGCCGACGATGCAGCATGAAGTCGGCAATATGGATTGGTCCTAAGAAATGGTAAACCAACCGTTGCGCCATGTAAATGCCTGCGAACTGTTCCAGGATGTTTTCCAGCGTTTTACCAATGAAGTGAGCGTAGTGCAACGTAAGTGCTGGGTTGCAAAATGCACTTGTAATGGTTCAGCAATCTGCGCTAGACCGGGATGACTTAATCCTGCCCATTCATTCGCACCTCACCTGGTCAGGAGACCGTGTGTTATTTCTATCTCGCTCACACACATATCTCTGGACCATTCGCGAGGCCACAAACACACATCATATGTTCCGCAGGCCAGCGCGTGATGCGGCAGTCCGGGTCTACTCTGCACGCACAGGCTACGCTAAGCGTATTTCGCCTCCACTCATCTGACAGATAGTGACCCCTGTTTCCCTCAACACGGCAAGTGCCAAGGCCATATTGTAGCGAAAAGGCGCCCAATAAAGCACAATCTTTAATGTCCAACCCGCTAGCTACCACGCCACACGAGCGCTCGCGATTTTGAGTCACAAGTCCAGTCCACAACACCCCCTGGTTTCCGCTCGCACGTCGTGTGCACTTCTGCCCGGTTTAGGTGTGTGATTGGCGCCTTCTACCCGGGGGTTTTCTGCCTGCTATTCTTCGTCCGTTGATCCGATTTCCTTGAGCGATAGCTTGTCCGATCGCTCGTGCTGTCCTCCGTCTGTCTTCTGTGGGCTCTGAACGTACTCTACAGCCGTGTCGATATATTCCTGAGAGTGTTGGAATAATCACGCCTTCAATTTGGTCATTCATTCTATTTCGGCCACGACATCTCGCCCGTTGGTCCGATCCGGTCGAGCGATGACTCATCCGGTGGCCCACGCCGTTCTCCATCCGCTCACCGTGGGTTTTTGAACGCACCTCCCACCTGTGTTGGGGTATTCCGCCGAGAGCTGGAATGCTCGCGCTTCCTGCCTGACAATCCCCCACAATATGCACGCACACACGCGCACACTGATTAAGCCAACTCTACGTGCGTTAACTCACGGGCATGTGACGCGAGCACATGAAGGCGACTAAACTGGCAGAGACAACACAACTTCTGACGCCAAGTCTAGGACGATGAACAGGTCCGCAACGCACAAGTCTAACGGAAACGATGACGTGAGCCACACCACAACTGTACAGCTCCACACTGTATCCACGTAACCCAGTCTGTACAACATTTCCGACAAATAGCGTACACCTGAATCATGTTATCCACGTCTTTATGGAGCGCGACATTATTCGGCATTGTGCGCACGCCTTCTGGCCTGTCTATTTCTAACCACTTCCTTGTTCATGCTTAGTCGTATTATACACCGTAATGCTCATATGTGTAGCCTTCATTTTTATAAGTAGTTAGCATAAAGCTGTAGTTATTTATCTATAGCGCACACCACTTCACAACGTAAGACACCGGCGCGACGTGAAAAGTTCAGAGTATCCCCACACTACTTGTCACTTAAACTGCCCCTCAGAGCGTCTGGTTCGGGAGAAGAAAGAGACCACCAAAATTCAGCAGCTTTTCACTGCCCGAAGTTATTCCACCCTCAACATTCACGTGAGAAGTCAACCGTCACGTTCGACTACGACGTACGAATGCGGTCGTTAGCAATTATCGGTGTTTGCGACAAATGACCAACGGATACAATTGTAACCGTAAGCCACGAAAAAAATAAACTCATTGTGGTTACGAGGTACTCCATGTACATTTAATCCGGAGGAAGCGCCTGAATAACATAAGCGTTTATTGACTCAAACACACATTGTTCCACGTGATGTTTGGCAAAGTGATGTGATCTGAAGTGCACGTCATTCCCCAGGGTGGTATTGGCCTTCCTACAGTTGTTGTGCACGCCTTCAGCGACGTGAATATCACAGGAGGTTTTGGGAATACGGCTCCACCTGCTTCATAAAAGCTGTTTTATCGGATTCATAAACGGTACTATCAAGTTGGATGCGCACGCGATGTGTACTGCGCGTAGATGGTCCTCAGATGGTCAGTTCTCCTCTTAGTTCTGATGGCATATATCCCGGAAAGTTGTGTTGATCTAATGAATTTATTCAGCAAAACCAGCACGTACGAATATGGTAGACGTTGGACCAACCGGATGAACCAATGCTTACCACAATTGCAAGCTAGAACGCTTTGGCAACGTCAAACCGTTGAGCTTCAGTTGGAAAGAAGCGGTTTTAGTAGTACTGAATTCCACGGAATTCTGCACTGCAAGTTTGGATGAGTCGCAACTGTTGAAATGGACATAGTCTCTTCAACCAACCTTCTGATGTTCACAAAGCGGATGCGGTTGCATACGTCTTCTGGAGTCCAGACTCCGGTCGGGATATAGCAGTTAACGTTCATTCACAATCATACTAGGAGTTGCTGGAGATGCTTCCGTTCTCGGAGCGCCAATTCAAAGCGCTGCTGTTATAGTAGTTGCATTTGAAGCATCTGACTCAACAGAATCCCAGAACCAATAATCATCATCGAATTCATGATGGAGTTGCCGTCAGTCCGACTCACATACTCGGCCATGCTGACAGAATTGGCATCTTAGTAGAGATCGTGACTGAAAAACTACGGACAGCTTCATCACACGGAGACGCAGGAGCATCTGACATGTTGAATCTCATATTCACCATAGGTATCTCGGTTGTAGGGATAATCGTCATGGAGCAATTCCAAGTAAGTGCCCATATCATCGTCAAGTGTCAGTTTGACTCCAGCATGGCTACCAAACCGACATTTGTCTTCTACCGCCCGATCAAATTTAATGATTGGAATATCAACTTCTCCTTACTAAAGTCCTTAAATTGGAATACGTTTTTTCTTATATCACACCCAAAAGTAACAACCGAGAAATTTAACAAACATTTCACCTTTTATATCGATATTCTAGCTCCCACAAAATCAAAACAAGTCGATTCGTATGTACAAGCTAGAATCCTTGCTGCGAAAGAGATTGAGAGACTTAAAACACTTGAGTCGACGTAGAGAATAACACTAGATTTCTTCTTAGTAATACAAACGAGCAACATGTTTTACTATACAAAACGTAGACCGCAACTGCGTTATAGAAAGGAAGAAAAGCTTACACTCCGTATCATGCAAGGAAGCAGGAAACCAGTGTAACTGATGAGGCTGAGAAATTCCAAGGGGAACCCTGCCATAAAAGTTGGTACTGTCAGAGTTAACATGGTTGTCGAATGCCTTGTTGAAATATGCGAAAGCCTCAACTCACATTTTGCTGCTTCATTTTGCGTAGAAATCACCGTATTACCTGTTAGTATTCTGTCAGAAGCAACCAAGATCCTGAGTAATGTTCTTACTGATGTTGGATGTATCCGCTCACAATTAGCTAATATTTAATCCACCAGTAGCTATCAGTCATTATGTTTTGCCGCAAAAGTGGTCCAGGACGGAACGTTAGTAATTAACGTCTCATCAACCACACGTCACTCTGCTCCAGAATGTTTGAAAGAGTAATAAAAATGCCCATTGTTGAGCTCCTAGGGTGGCAAACACCCTATAAACCGTTCACAGCACGGTTTTCTTAATGAGCGCTCTTGCATGACATGTCTGTTAGAAGTCTTAAACCGTATATCGATATCTACACATTCAGGAAGTGCAACACCTATCATACCTTCAGACGTGCAAAAAGTTTTCATCGAATGCTCTACAAGAGCTTCTTGGTCAAAATAGCGTTACTTGGCGTACAAGACCCGTTGTCCAACTGAATTTCATCATATCTTGAAGGCCGAACCCAGACAATCAAATTAAGAGAGCAATGCTCAACACTAAGTCCAGTGACTGGTGGGGTGACTCAAAGAAGCGTTCGGGACGGTTGTTTTTCCTCGTGTATATAAATGACGCATGCGATGTTACTAAACATGACAACCCCCTTCCGTTTGCTGACGATATCAAAATCGTTTGCACATTCCGCTAGTTTAGCAACATCGCTTTCTGTCTACAAAATATACGATGGGACCTGGCCTTGTTAGATTCATGAGGCAAAACATGGCTGACGCCGTTCTCAGCGAATAAATCGAACCCTGTTGCTTATGGTTGTTAAATACCCAATGGTTCTGTCTCACTAGACAGTCATAATATTGCCAACGCCATTTTCGTTCGAGATTCAAAAATACGATGTTCAAACTTCTCTGATTTCTCTGAACAAGTAAGCCTTCAGGTAGCAGAAACTAAAAGGCTAATAGGCTGTATCAAAAAGAGACGCAGTCTACCGGCTGTAAGGCTGGCTCTTTACAACATGTATGCTCAACCTCAACTTTAGTATTGCACCTTTATTCACTCCCACCTACGCAAATCTGATGGGCTTGTGCTAGAAACTTGCCAACGAGCATTCGCCAAAAGCTTATTAGGAAATTCATTCTAACTCACTTGTGGAGAGAGCTTTCACAAACTTGGCACTAATTCGCTTTGGTTATGACATTACACTTCTGTATAAACTGGTGCATTCCGACATCATCACCGCAACGTTCACCGTTCATTTATAACATAACTCCCCATATGGTCTAAGAAATAAAGGTTTCACTTCACCAATCCTGCCAGCTCTGGAAAAGATACGCTCTAACTTCTTTGCTGTAAAATATTCATATAATCGGAATAGGCTTCCGAATAAAATCAGAGCTAGTAACAACATTCAGCCTTCTAAGAAGGGTTTACACAGTCAATTTCTGCCTTTAGTCATAATGTCTATGTTCAAAGTTTGCGTGGCCCTTGCTGCCATTTTTGAATGTGACCTGGGAAACATTTAAACCTCAGTTGCATGTAACGTACAAACCTGTCTCCGCCATGAGACTCCCTTCGAAAACAACTTACCTTAAGCAGTCCATCATCTAACATTTGACCAACTACATGCTGACGAAACCGTTGGGAAATCAACATCATTTAATTCATTGGCGTTATTTTTCACGCATTATTCTAATTGCTGGAAAATGTAAAATTGGCGCTTATAAATGAACCCAGAACACACAAGAGTAAACTCAACTCATTAAACATAACGCGATCCACAGCTTTCGGCCTCACGTCCTTTGTATTTGATAAACCAGCACACCGTGCACTACGTAACCTTAGTAGCATTCGTCCTCACATTATCATAAATCAAGTGTCGACTGCGTGATTTTTGCTTGAAAAAGGCAAGTACAAAATGCTGTAATCCTCCATAGTTAAACAAATCCTAAATTCATTGCAGCTCAGAAACTCCCGATGCTCAAGTATATCTCTGGAGACGTATGAGTCCATTGCCCAAAATGCGATTTAGTATAAAGTCAACTTCTTCTGAAATAAACCGGCAAAACGTATCAGTGCACACATCCAATTTACATATGATACATAATCATTTAGCAACATGGGGCGTTTAACTATCAAACATGCATAAAAAATAATACCGTCAAAACACTGATCATTGGTATTTTCGACCTCAGCGCCGATTGAAGGACAATGCAGTTAACGGTCGGTTGAAACAAATATTTCACGGCTCGTGACTATCTGCCACAAAAATTAGCGATTTTCAAGACCTTTAGCAACAAAACTGAAATATCATCAAATATTCAATGATATCCCGTTTCATTGCCGTTTGATTGCATGTTACCGGCCGTGGATAATTTTGATGGCTTATACAGATAAAATTTATCCATATATAGTCAAATCTGCTATCAAACAGCGATAAAATGGGACATACGTTAGTACCTGGTGATATTCCGCTGATATCGCTGAAGGATTTGAAGGTCGTTGGTTTCCACAATAGAAATGATTATGAGCCTTGAAATGTTTGTTTTAACCAACCAGTAATTGGTTCGTTTTACAATTTGCGCCAGGATTGAAAATTTCAGTTTTGACAGGAACGAAATAAATCAAACTGTGTGCCTAGCAACTTGTGCCTTATCCCCTCTCTTCCAGATTTCGTGGAGGCCGCATGCCTGGACCAAGCGCGGGAGGCAACAACGGAAGAGAACAATGGTTAATTGTAAGACGCTTGTTTTGCCGGCCTGTAAACATCTTCTTTTCATCACGTTGTCATGCTTCTGTTTTGCATGTGCTGCTGAATAAACGCCTCTTACGAATTCGTGTGTTCAATCGGGTGGTTGTGAATACGGTTTCCAACTCACCAGTTCTGTGACTAACTTTCGTACTACCTATTTCATCACGTGGACAGTCCGTCCCTTGCACAGGGAATTACTAATGCTCACGTGAGTCTTCCAGCTGTGGAATGTTACACAGCGGCGGGTGTTGTTACGGCGTACATGCGCTTACCTTTAAAGTAGCTTTTCATTTTTGATTAATAGTTAGCCGTCTAACATTGGCCATTTAAATTTGATGAATGCTTATGATTCCGATGATTGTTAGCCTTTGTTTTCGTCGGCCGTAGGCTACGCTGACGGCTGCCAGTATGTTACCTCATTTTGCCAGAAATGATAGAGATCATTATAAACTATCGTTAACGGTCCAAATACAAGTTTATTCTGACTTCTTCCGTGTTCTTCTTATCAACGTTGATCACAGCTTGAGTCAACTGAACGGTGCCACTACTATCGTGAATACACGCGGCATACTTGGGCGTTGATCATAGCTTAAGTCAAGCCTAAGTATTCCGCATATACTTGAGCCACACTCACAATCATCGGAGTCATAAGCATCCATGATACAAAGATAGAAGGGTTGTAGTTGAAATAGTAGAAGTGGGAATCAATGTTTTCTTCGGATAACTAGGGAGCATCACAGTTGGTTATTATCTCTCAGAAAGGTGAGCACTGACTTACGTACACATGGCAAGCTACATTCAAGCATGGTCAGCAAGCAATAAACAGAACAATATGCACGTTGTTAAAGATTGAGTAGAATGTGCTTTCCATGTTTACACTATACCGTAGGTAGAAACAACCACGTGATAACGTAGACGAAAATTCCGTTGGAAGCATTTTCCGAACGTTAAATCGATTAGAAAAGCGTACGTTGTGCTTTTATCGCAAAAAACTGGCGACATTTTTCTAAACAAATGTGTGAATATGAACCATTTTTAAGTACAGTTGATTTTTCTCATTGCAACACAACTATTACACTCGATGAAATGTATATATCTGTCCCGTAATATGCATTTCCATATTTCATGAAAACTTTGGAAAATCTCTTTTCGCGCCTAAATGGCCGTTTCCAACTCGTTTCCACCTTGAAGCACCATACCGGCGAACTACACAATTGCCTTGTAATTGACTTGGAGGGTTCAAGGTAGTCGCTGCGGACGTCACTAGCTACAGTATTTAGTGCCAAACCTTTTATTTTACGTAACACTTTCCATCAGATCTGCACACACACCAAAAAGAGGGCTTCTGCCGAGGCAGAACCGAAAACAAAGAGGCCGCGTCAAACCGGTCGGAATATTGGAGACGCTGATGTACATTTAATAAATGCGCTCCAAAACCTCCGTTTAATTTTCACCCATTTTTCTTGGCGTTGTAACTATGGGGTGCAGGTGGGCTGACTTTCAAGCCTAGACGTCAGTGCGTCAAACCAAAAGGCTTCATGAGAGAGCCTGTTTCCATTCCTGTTTAACAATTTGCTCTCTGGAAAGCATATGAAATTTCGCGTACTGGAAGTTCATTTAACTTCATAAACTTACCGACTTCGTTGGTACCATATTTCCAAACCAGTTAATACCCGACTACGGTGAGCAGCTATTTAGGCAAACAGATCACGCCAACTCAGGCTCACATTAAATCAGTTGCAGTCGTACCTACCTGCTCACGGTTATGTTAAATACCTGTCGTTCTCTGTTCCACGTGGTGAGGATCACACAACCTAATATCTAAGTCAGCTGTCAGCATCTATTTCATGGAGTATTGGATGCACAAGCAATCGAAAAATGATTTACAACTCGTATTAGGCACATTCATTATTCAGTCGCTGCTAATTTATTAATCAAATTACAACCTTCAGCTGTCTTATCAACGTATTTCTCTATCAAATCAATGCGACTTCTTGGCGTTCTTGGAAAGAATTTTTAAAAATTTGGGCGAATTCAGTTTTTACAGCAAACTAGACGTATTCCATGCTTACTGTAGTATTCCGTCGACTACCATTCAGAAGATATTACAAAATCACACACTAACAGCATTCCGACTTGATAATCTACCGCTTGCGGATAATTTACAGCGCTTATGCAGGGTGTATATCGCAAAGTGCGTATTGGCGCTACAACCGAGTTAAATAAACATAAAGAATTATCCTGACGAGACCGAATAAAATGAAGTAATTTTCAAGCCCAAAACACCCGTATAATCACTTAAAATAAAAACAGGCTGACAGATACGTTCTCCACACTTTCATCATCACATCACTACATTTCTGGGGGTTAAATAATGGATGACCGTTACGGCTGGACAACAAGAGAGCAATTATGTTCGAATTTCATTCAAGCTGTTGAACATCTTCGTCAATTATTCGTCCAACCACGAACCAGCATCCCACTTACCCTGTGTCAACACTAGCAGACTGTCCAAACCACCCAGCTGATGGGTAGGACTGATTTGTTTGTTGTCCTGCTGTCCAGCTGCAACTGTGTTTTTCACACGCTGTAATCGAAATCCATTGCCTTACCTTAAAAAGTGTGGTGTCCTGAAGTGGAATTTTTCGAAAACATGCTCGTCGACTTGCTTTTACTTGTAATTTCTAATAAACATTTAGCATTGTAGCAAACAACACAGAAGCGATTCAATAACGGGTTATAAACCATCAAGAGATGTCGCGGTGACTGTCATACCTACCATCAAGTGGCACCTATGTGATACTTGAGTGTGGTTGTGTGCTGACCGGGAAGCCACTGACAACTAATGTGTTCAACCAGTGCTAGTGGGGAATGGAAACTTTCATTGGTGCACTGTATACTTAAGATAATCTGAGGAGACTTGGGTGCCTGGTCGTCATGTAGAATTTTGCACATACTTACGAAGCAGCAGCCGAATATAGGATTCAACTCATGGGTTGTTTAGATATCATCAATGTAGAGAAGAATCGACTTTCCACACTCCAGAGCTCATCCACAAATTACTGCTCTACGCACATATTGGACGTGATATGTGTGGAGACCTTTTCATATATTTACCAGATTTGTGACTAGGCCAAAACAACTCACGCATTTTCCTTAGGTGGTATTTGTCTGCGTCAGCTAGAGCTTGAAGTTCTGCACAGTGACTTGTTTTGAATACATTACTGACATGACAAGTAGTTACATTGGAAGCTAATAGCAGATGACGTAGTTGATGAGGGGGAATCGTGAATTCTAACACCTTCTTCACCAAATGACACTTTTTCATATTGTAGTTTCAACGACATAACTTCAGACGTGCTCAAAATCCCGAAATCCTCACAAAGTGTAAGTTGCCTTACTGGTAAAACTTTTAGTGACCAACGAACGTGCGGCTTCCATAAGAATTCTGTGTATGCCGGATATAAGAGACGTGATACAAAATCGATGACATTTTTCCAGTCATGCCGTCAATCGCGAGCAGTGGATGCTTATATTTTCCATAACGATTCATTTGTTATTCTATTCTTCAAGGTCGTTTCGCTTGCATCTTTACGATCGTTGTTTACTGTACTGGAATTGTCTACAGATTTCCCGCTGCTCGCGCTTTTGAGTGCCGCCAAGGAGCTACAATATGTTATGTTCTCTTCTTTTCTACGCTCGGTTGTTGCCGTTGAATCAAGATCATATTAGAGCCGTAGCCTGTCCGGCACCTAGCCAACGGTTTATCATATTCCCACGCACTGCTGGAAGTATACGGTCCGTTGTCCGTACTCTACCACGTTTTTAATTTTGATACAAGTTGGCAGAACACTTCAAATACTTTTCAAGAGGGGCGCACCGAATTTTTATTGGACGAGGATCGTGGAAGTGTCTACTTTTCCCATGGACACCGTATTCATTCATTTCACCTTTTGACTGGAAAGTTATTACTAAGCATTAGCATAATGACAGGTGCTGCATTTTTGCACTTTGCTATATACTGAACCTGCGCTATCTCCGTTTATGTAACTTACGTCCAACCTAACGTCAACCGGAGCCTTGACAAAGTACCGGCAACCTGATCAGGCGTCTATGTTAAAACCAACGCCAAACAATCCTTATGAACGCTCAGTAATTTTGTCGATGAACTTATTAGACCACATTGCGTTATGCTGCTAAAATTGCAAGGTCGTCTTTTGCCTACAGTCCAGCCCAATATTTGCTGGCTTCGTCACACACGGCGACCAAAAGAATGAGGTTTTCTCCCAGTACTTACACTTCGAACGTAGTACTATGTTAGTATGGTGTACCGACAGCACGTGTGTGATGCACCCGAAACATTATCTTAAATTTACTCGGTTCAATAAGCTTACGTAAAAGTTGTAGACACCAAATCTAGTGGAGATCATTATCATCCCTGCGTCGAAAGTAAACGATCTGGCTAAAGGCACCCGCTGTACTTCTAACGTAGCCTGCATAAAGATGTTGCGTTTTCGACTTGCTTTTTTAAGCCCTTTATACGAAGTAAACTACCTTTGTCTGCTGTTACATTCACATTCAGATGCTGAGTTGTTCCTTTTACTTGTCACTGGTACACTGGTCATTGATTATCGGGTGCCTAAATTTTCTTTCCTGTATGCCTGATTGCTGACTGTTTGTGGTCGACCTGCAGTAGACTGGTTTTTATAGTATATTCTTTGCTTAGTCATCCAAAGTAGAAGTCCTGGGACAAATATGGTGCCGCCCTTAAAAAACAAAAGTATTAACATCGCATAATGTTTTTTCATGAAAAGATATTCATACCTTATTCCTCAAACTATATGTGGTCACTCGACATTTTCCCACTTAACACGTGAGATTTCCATTTTTCTCTCACTCCCAAAACACCCATTTTGCAAAGAAGCCTTCTGCGACCAGTGGATGCTCAAAATCAAGTATTGATAGAATAATTCTGAGATTTTCAGTTTTTAGACGTATCGAACAATCGACGAAGTTCCGCACTGAAGTCTGCCTACTTGTTCACCGGCTTTTGAATAGTCCGTCCTCCCTCGCGCACGCCGATTTACTTCAACAATTCTTCTGACCCTATTTATATCAAGCATTCAAGAAGTCCTTCGGAAGTGCACTGAAACGTATTTTCTGATGTGACCTTGAACTATTTGGAGCGTCGGTGTGACGCACCGTGCTGCCGTGTTGTTGGCGCCATTTGGGTTTGACTGTGTGAGTCGTATGCATGTCTTACTGGACCTTGGACTCACGCTTGTTTCTATTGTCACCTTTCACAGGACTATCGTTGGAACCCTCACTTCAGACGAACGCCCTCCCCCGGTGTGTCCACGTTGCTCAAAGTTGGTTTGCGCGTGTAACTGGTACACGAAGCCAGAACGTCTGGCTTACCTGTTACATCGGCTCACATAACCTTGCAAAAGGCAAATTAATGAAACATCACATCCTTTGGACTGACTGTGTAGAACAAGGGAACTATATTCTTTCCTGATGTGTACGTCAAACGTCTGTAAACTTCAACCCTTTTCTATTCGATTAGGCTTTCTTTTGCTGACAGATTTCATGTTTGTCATATTGTGTAACTGTTTGTTACCATCTATCGCCTGCAATTATCTGCAATGTTCGCGCACATCCGGGCGCGTCTCTCACGAATGCGTTGTGAAATTTACATTACTATTCTTGGTATTCTCACTGACATCAGTGAAACACGTATATCTTGATACGGTAGATTACACAGTGATTTAAACGAAGCACGCCGGAGAGGTATTGTTGTTACTGGCCTAATTATGTCTTGCGAAGTATCACTCGATGGCATCTGCTGATGAATCTAGGGGATGCTTGAGAAAGACGAGTTGACGAAGCTAATTTATCCTTGAAATTCCTGTTCGAGTACTAACCACCGCGATCATGTTGAAAGCCGTCGGGCGGAATCGTTTGCCTGATACGTGCATGACAGCGCGTTTGTGACAGGGCTGAGGACGCATATACGTTGCGAGTGCCCCATTTCCATGTGAACAACCCGTGAGATGAAGAGCCTCAACGATGCACCACTGTTTTGTGATCCGTGAATTAGTGGACATCATGTGAATGCCGAGAACGGCGCAACGTAAGGTAAATGGCAAGCAATTCTCAACCGAAGGTACTGTAACGGGCCATTTCGTGAAGATCGCTAGAGGTTGCCGATAAGTGCTGACGGACTGTCGCAGAGCGCAGGTAAGAATTTTGTTAGAAACATTGGTTGTAAGCGAAAGTTCTGCGGTAAGACCCAGGCGAACCAGAAAGGTTATTTTTGAGGTAGCTTCCTTCAGCTCGCTTAAGCTGGCAAAGGCGAGATTATTATATGACGAGTTTTGATTACATCCGCAAGCTATATTGATCACTGGCTGCATGATTTATTACAAACATGGACGAATCATTGGAAACAATCTGCCATGCCACAAACTTGAAGAGGCTGTTTATGAAACAAAGGTGGCCTGGATTTCGACCGGAAGATGGGCAACACCTCTTTCTGATATCAGATAATTTAAAATGTCGATGGTCGACTTATTTGGTTTACAGTTGGTTGAGTTCGCCGTGAGACTATGCGAAGTTATTCATTCCAATAGGTTTTGTAGGTCCTAAAAATACCCTCATTCGAAAGATACAATCAGCTGACCGTTGTCCGGGTTGGGATAACTAAAGCCTAGACCGCTGTAAGGTTTAGCCAAAGTTACATAACCCAAACGGCATCCGTGAAATTTGCGAAAGCTAAATTAGAAAATGAAGCAATTATCTGTTCCCAGGGATTCTGCGTGAAGGCCGTTCAAAAGGTAAAACCGTTCTTTTAGCGCGGATCCTGATTTCTCAAATATTTTTCGAAATGGTAAAATCAGAAGTTCAGTAATAGTACGGACAGTACATCAAGCCTAAATAAGCAGCGTTAATGAAAAGTTGGAATACACCGAATAAGTGCCAAAAGTATTAGTTTGGTGATGAAACACTTTTCCGCCATTTTCGCAACAACAACCAACACGACGGGGGATGTTCGAATTCGACTCAGGTTGTCTCGTGCCGTATTCATTTTCAGACATTGTACTGTGTTTTTCTTTTCTTCTCACCTACTGTTGGATCATTTAATTAGTTTGCAGTATTCCATTCTGTTTAATATTTAGTCCGTCACGTTTCTCAACTTAGTTAGATAATATCGCGTTGTTTTGAGCTTCTCAAATTAACGTTATTAACCGCGTTAGGCGGACACCACCATTACCCAACTAGTGTTAAGTGCATTTTGTCTCATTTTCTCTTTTCATCTGCCTCGGTGATTATCTTGTATATATGTTGAAACGGTCTGCGTGCAGTTTGTGTTCTAAGCTTGTTCGCGCGAGAGACCACGCCCTTCAGTGTTTCGGCTATGACGCTTGGTTCCACACTTCTTGCCTTGGCGTCTCTTTGAAGTTTTACCGAGTTCTGAGCGCGGCCAATCTAGACTGTATCCAACTAAATTGTGATAAATGTAGATCATCTGGGCGGCTGTTTAGTAGATCATTGGACACTACTAGTAATTCGGTGCTCACTATTAGTGCAGCCACCGCGTCCGACACCGGTTTTCCCGACCACAGCTTGCACCTCCAACACAAGCAATAGAAATCACGCCTAAATGTAAGGCAAGCAAGTTGAAAGAAGTGCCTGCGTTAGTTGAAGTGGGTACCGACTCACCACTTTCGACTACCAATTACTCGCTTATACAAGCCGTAGAGAGCTTATCCACCAGTAGGAGTCGTTCATCCGGTACACAGTTTTTAATGCCTGTAAACGAGGTTTTTGGGAGCAATGACAGAAAAAAGTTCACCGTGGGATCCACGTGCTCTTTTCGAAATATTTGTATGACTAGATTTCAGTTCAAAGGCGCTGATACAAGGCCGAATACATTCTTTCCATCTGCGACTGAGTCTACGGCCGTAGATACAGATTCTTCCTCTATACCACCAACTACAGCTACACTGCTGACGCTCATTGAGGAACAAAGTTCTCAGCTGGCTAAGATGAAAGTGAACAGTGCTTAGTACGAGGCTGGTCCGCCTGGTGAACAAGTACGAGGCAGCTATCGGCAGAAGGAGGTACGTCTTAATATATGGTATTCCCGAACCGTACTCAAGAGACAACAAACAACGAGCATTTGCGCTGAGACACCATCTGTCAACTATATTTCGTATGGGGGGATTATTAGGAGATGTCGGAATATGTAGAGTGTTACGAGTGGGAAAATAGAACCAGGTGACCAACGTATTAGGGTAAACAAGGCCGGTATTTTTGGAAATCGTACACCCTTTCCACCGTGATCAGCTGCTTGCGAGATCACTGGAGATAAAGACTAAGTCGAATAACAAATTTAAAATCGTCCCAGATGCGTTAAATCCTGCTTCTCCGAAAAATATCCGTTCCCTGCACAAGCCGAAGGCACGAGACACCGATCGTTGCTTGCAGTTGGCTCTTCCTCTTATTATGAACGAGTTCCGCGCGAGTATACGGATTCCTCCCGTGTATCTTAGGGTCCCTAATACAGCATCACAAACGTGCAATCCATCGCCGACAAAAAATGGAATCCGCCCTGGTGTATAGTCCCCGAGGGCTCCCCACCCTAGTATAAAGGACCAAATCGGTTGGAGCCCCAGCGTATGAAAGCCGATTACACAAACGTCTGCAGAATAAAAAACAAATTGGGTGAGTTACTGGCCGTAGCTGGTGGTTACGACGTGATTGCCATCACAGAATCTTGGCTCAGAACGAATACGCAATATGAGGGGTTGCATCCGGAAGGATATAGGAACTACCGACAAGATAGACCGGACGGGAGGCAGGGAGGAGGGGTGTTACCTTTAACTGCCGAAAGATATGTGCAGCTGCAGGGCTTCTCTCTCAGTACACCGAACATTCAATCGATAGAAAGTGTGGTGAAGTCGAGCACACAGACCATCTCAGTCGTGTGTGTCTACCACAGTCCAATGTCGCAAGCCATCGAGGATGCGAAGTTTATATCTCTTTTGAGGGTTATCACTGCTAAACCATACTCCTTGGTAATCCTTGGAGACTTCAGCGCTGTTGGAATCAACTGGGAGGAGAAATCAGACTCTGCAGGAAGTTTTGAAGCAGACCTATTGGAATTCCTCCATGACAACATATTGATTCAGCACGTGAGATGTAACTCGCGTTTTAGAATAGGGCAGGTCCCTTCACTCCTTGACCTAGTGGTAAGCAGACACGAAAATCAGGTTACTTTACTTAGGATGGGTGTTCCTCTTGAGAAAAGTGACTGTGTGACTATCGCGTTTGAGTTCTGCATCAGACGGCAATCGATACCCTTCAACTTACCACGCAACTTCGAAAGAGTTAAAATCGATGGATTGATCCTAGATGCAAAGTCTCTGGAGTAAAGTCATCCCTCAGAAACGGTAGACGAATTTTGGGAGCTGATTAAACGAAATCTACAATTTCTCACAAAAAACGCGCTTTGATCACCAGACGCCACCCACAGAGCAAACCTCGTTGGTTGACAGCTAGAATAGACAAGGCACATAGGCGAAAAAGGGGCCTGGCTAACTTTAAAAAAACTGGTCATAAGAGATTTTTACTCTACCTTCGCGAAAGGGACTGCACGATCGAACTTCAGAATAACGCACGGAACGCCTACGAGTTAGCACTTGCTCGAGATGCCAAAGTCAACCTAAAGTGGTACTATGCATATGTCCCAGCTAAGCCAACGATGCGCGGGGAGATAGGTAGCCTGAAGCTCGCTGATGGCAACCTACTTACCGGTGCTCATGAGAAAGCGGACCATCTAGCGTTGCACTTTGCAGGTGTCCACCGTAAGGATAATCAGCAAAACCCTACCGTTGACATATATTTTGTGCCGATCGCAGAAACGACTCACGAAGAGATCACACCTGATGCGATAGAGAACATACTGCGGCAGTTGAACACTCATAAAGCCCCGGGGCCGGATGGCATTCACGCGGCTATCATTCGTCCGTTAACCAGTGTATTAACCGTTCCAGTGACCAACATGCTCAACCAATTTATCGACGAAGGTAGAGCGGTTCAGGATTGGCGTGAGGCAAATGTCATAGCTCTGCACAAGGGCGGAAGCATGGAGGCAACTTGTGACTATCGACCAGTGAGTCTCACTTGCATCCTACTGAAAGTGTGCGAAACAGCTGTTAGAAATAAAATTGCCAAGCACCTAACCGAGACCAAACTGTTGGATGCGAACCAGCATGGATTCGTTAAGAAAAGGTCTTGTTTTTCCAACCTGTTATGTTTTCTGGACGAAATAACAAAACGATTGGACAGAGGCGAACATGTGGAAGTATGTTATCTGAACTTCAGTAAGGCATTTGAGTCGGTTAATCATCGATTGCTACTACTGAAGCTAGGGCATTACCGGGTAGCGTCTACTATCATTCGGTGGATAGCGGATTTACTCTGTAACAGGGTGTTCAGAGTCACTGTTGGTGAATCCATCTCACAAGTATACCCTGTATTCAGTGGAGTGTCACAAGAGTCAGTACTCGGACCTCTACTGTTTCTAGTTTACGTCAATGAGCTGACTATATCCTCATCATCTCCGCATTATATGTTTGCTGACGATTTGAAAATTGTCAGAAATCCAAATCAGAATCTTGTCCAATCTGACTTAATAAAGCTATCCGACTGGTCAGTAAAATGGAATTTACCCCTCAACCCAGAAAAGTGCCTACACCTGGTTAAAGATAACAACAAATCTACTCGAAGACAACTTCCCAATTTAGGTAATCCGAGCACGTTGAAGCAAGTCACAGAAGCTAGAGACCTTGAGGTCCTAATCCAGAGTGACTTTAAACCCACGGTGCAGTGCGCTTTAGCGGCGAAAAAAGCAAGAGGCTCGCTTTTTCAGCTCATGAGAACCATCTTATCCAGAGAGCCGGAAGTAGTGATTCCGTTGTACAAAACGTTTGTTAGGCCTCATTTGGAGTATTGCATCCAGGCCTGGAGTCCAAGTCTACAAAAAGATAAACAATGACTTGAAATTGTTCAAAGGTTAGCTGTTAGGTTGATACGGGGCATGAAGCTCTTGGACTATACTAGCAGGTTAAAAATTCTCACCTTATTTTCCCTTGAACGAAGAAGGCTTCGTGGAGACTTGGTAGAAACTTTAAAGATCCTAAACGGTCTTACTGATGTACCGGCTAGTACTTTTTTTCAGCCGATGAAGATGCTCCAACTGAGAGGGCACCATATGATGATCCAAAAACCGAGAGCAAACAAGAATGTCCGCGCTTTATTCTTCTCTCACAGAGTGGTGAACGCGTGGAACAAGCTTCCATCGTATCCTCTAGAAGCTTCAACGGTCGAAGCATTCAAGTGTAGGTTTGACCAGGTCTGGAATCGAGTGTTTCCTGACCTATTGTAGACTTGGTGTGTGTCATAACTCTGTATTACTTATCTACTAAATTTATTATTATTAAAGTGTGTAATAATGTTTTGGCCTTCCTTACTGTTTGGTTGCAAACAAGTGCTGTAGTGCATAGCTCGAAAAGAGGATCTGCAACTTTGCCGTCAGTTGTGCAGATACTCAAATGGCAGACTGTTGAAATTATCACTTCCGGTCATTAACAGCTAGAACCTTACATTACATGCTCACGTTTTCATCCTGGAATCCGAACCCTCGTACTCTTCAGTTTAATAACACTGCAGTTTCAGTTTTAAACTGGATACTGTCATCCATAGGAAACTTTCATCGTCTTTATTTAGTTATTTATTTAATCCAATCTTTTCTCATTTATTTTTTGGACAGCTCATGACCGCCCCTTGAGACGACTGATCGGCAGATGCAAGCCATAAGACAAGATAGGACGAACTATATTTTATATGGTCTCCGTCTATCTAAAAAAACAGCAAGGGCCGCAACTAACAATTTCTAAAAAGAGACTTTTAACCAGAATAGAGAACTAATAATGATAATGATAATAATAATAATAATAATAATAATAATAATAATAATAATAATAAATTTCTCAACGCATTCATGAGAAACACTCTCGGATGTGCGCGATCATGACAGATAATTACATGCGGTACAAAGCAACAGATGGATATATAACAAGACAAACATGAAATCTGTTGACAAAAGAAGACGTAATCAAAGGGAAAATAGTCACAGTTTACAACGTTCGATTCACACATAATGAAAGAAGGTAATTCGTCTGTTCCACGGATTCAGTCCAAAAAGTGAGATGTTACATTAATTTACCATTTACAATGTTAGGTAAGAACGACACTTCAAATATTTAAACGTCATGCGGGGGAATACGTGCAAATTCATCTTCGAAGGATTTCGCCGTTATTTGACGTAATTTCATTCGGAAAAATGTTGAAATAGTTCAGTTTTGGCGAATGAGGACGGAAAGTTCCAAAATCGGGCGAAGAATTGGGCGTATTTCAGCACAGGACCTCGATGATTGTTGGAAAGCGTCAAAAAGTTGAAAATTTCACTAATCGCTCGGCCAATATGGGGTTTTGAGCGCCCATTCATCGCGAAAACTTCTCCTGCATTACGGATGCTCGTGGGAATAGGAAAAAACCGCAATGTCATGTTTTAAATGGGAAGATGTTAAGTAATCACACGTTATATGAAGATTAATGTAAATGTCATATTTTTGACAATAACTTTACGCGCTATTATTGCTTTTGTGTTTTACCGATAAAGTATATAATATTTGGAAATAATTGTTATGGCATTCTGCGATAATTGGGTAACCAGCAACTAGTACTAGTCCCCTAGTAGCACACTGAGTCGGTCGACCGTCTCATGAGTGACTCATGAGTGTCTCACGTGAGTCACTCAACTTTTTCTCTATTACAGCTATTTTTATGTGACTAGCGGTTTCTCGATTAATAAACAATTGATTTATGTCCATTTATATTACTGAAAGCGCGTTAGCTTTTTACAAATGTTTTGTTTAATCGCGCTGTGATGCAGAGAAATATGACGCGGGAGTTTGCGTTTGAACGGCCATTTTTACCTGGACTTGGCGTGCGAGATGGCTGATCGTCGTGTGAAAAAGCCCCGTGGTTGTTCACGTTCGAATATTCACCGCTTAATCAAGCTAGCGCATGAGGAATGTCACTGGCATAGTTCCATACACGAAGTAGCTGTTACCAGTAACAGTAATCTCTCAGTGGATGAAGTTCTATCGGATAGCAATGGTAAGTTCGTACTTCGGAGGCTTATTGATTCGTTCCTGCAGAGAACGCTGCCGGCATAATCCCACATACAGCTGAAGTGGTCCATGAAGATTCGCAAACCAGTTCAATGATGCCATCTACATCCAGGAGCTGCACTGCCACCACTACAGAGCCTGCTCCGCAGGAGGATAACAAAAGTGACGAGGATATGAATGAAGGTAAGACATACTGTTATAAAATGAAGCTATTTATCAGATCATTTACTAACAACCGTCAGCACGTTCAACAAGACGGCAACAATGATTGCATTGGAGGTGGCCTTCGAAGCGAACTTATCGCTGAAAGCGACAAGCATAATGCCTCGCAAATTCAAACAATTGTTGCCCGAATTGCCCATGGATGCCCGAACACTGCTGGGAACACCGCGAGTATGTGGGAAAAGTGTCATAACAGGAGGTGAATATGTTCATTTCGGTGTAAAGGAATGTATTGAACAGGCTGTCCGTGGACGATGGAATGAACAATTAAAGTGCGTTCATATGCAGCTGCATATTGATGGAGTAACACTGTTCAAGAGCTCTCGCCAACAGTTGTGGCCAATAATAACAAGACTGACTGTGCCTAGAACGCCTGTGTTTGTAATCGGAATGTTTTGCGGCGAAGGTAAACCTGGAAATGTACACGAATACCTTGCCGATGTCGCTGCTAATCTGAAAGAGGTAGTGAGGACAGGGATTACGCTGTCCAACTACAATGTCCACGTAGATGTAATCCTAGATTGCCTCATTGGTGATGCGCCCGCCAGAGCGTTTTTTCGGCAAGTTAAGAACCGCACCGGGTATTACGCTTGTGAGAAGTGCACTGCTTGTGGTGTGTACGCAGACAGAAGAATGGTATACCCTAATCTGGGGTATAACTTGAGAAATGATAGAGATTTTCGGTCCAGAAGACAGTCGGAACATCACGTAGGCGATTCACCTTTTGAATGCTTGAACATAGATACGATTGCATGTTTCCCTCTGGATTACATGCACATGGTCTGTTTAGGATTAACGAAGAGAATAATCGCACTATGGAGATCCGGACCGTTGCAAGTGAATACCCGCCTCGGTTAAATGTGATTAAAGAAATAAACAATAGAATTGGACTTATCCGTGCACAAACGCCTTTGGACTTTCCACGAAAATGTCGTACTTTCGTGGACTACGAACGGTGGAAGGCAACGGAATTCAGGCAGTTCCTGTTGTACGTGGGGCCAGTTGCATTGAGCGGTCTCATAGATGAATAGGTGTATCAGAATTTCCTGAACCTTTCCGTTTCCATGTATATATTATGTAGTGCAAAGTGGTGTCAGCACTACGTAGATTTTGTGGACTCTGTGTTGCGGAAAACTTTGTCACAGTTTGCGGCTATATACGGCGAGTCACAGTTGGTGTTCAATTTGAACTGTGTCAGACACCTTTGTGCGGATGTGCGTGTGCATGGAACACTCGATTCCTATTCAGCGTTCCCGTTTGAATCGTACATGTACACACTTCGAGGTTTCGTCCATTCCGCAAATTTGCCTGCGTCACAGATTTTCCGACGTTTTACGGAAAGGGTGTGTCGGTCCGACGTGCACGTGAATACTGTTGAATTGGATGACGCAGCATGCTGTAACGTCCGAGTTGCAAAAAAGAAGGGTGGTCACATTGTACTGCGAAATACTGTGTACACCGACAGAAGGCCAAACAACGCGGTATTAATCGGCGATATGCCTGCTCTTATAACAGCTATTAAGGGGAGGAAAGTTCGCAATCAAAGATTCGCCAACCACGGCGACTTCTTCAACAACTGCCTGCCCTCATTCACCTTGAACATCTATGTTTGTTCCCATCTCTATGTGGACAGCACTTGGGTGGAACGTGAGCGAATACAGTGCAAGGGATGGCTGTTGCCGTTTAATGATAAGCAAATTTTTACCCCATTATACATACCTGTGAATGGTTGTAATATATCCCACTTCACGTCCTGTGTTCTTCCTTTTAGTATATTACTATATTAATGGGATGTTGAAATTATCGTCGTGCTTAATAACCGTTAATATTTCAGATGTTTCACGTTGTTGAGTTTGACGACAACACCGTTGGCATTGCTCACAAATCGTGGATTACTAAACCTGGTTACAATTTATGGCCGGGTGTGAGCAGTAAGCAACATAATAGGTTGCTTTTGAAAGGAGCGTCTGCTCCAGAAGGGAGTAAACTGTACAAGGTCAAAGTACACAGAACTACGGGTAAGGATGTGCAATTTTAATTGAAATATCGTTTGTAGACAACTTCGCCATGGCCTGTCGGTATGAAGGCTTCCTTGAACAACTATCAGACATTTCATCGACAGATGGCACCGTCCCAATGGACCGACAAGGAAAACGTAAAATGTACGTGTATCACACATCCTAACGCAATATACCGTAGAATACCTGCCGCGAGGTCAGACTTC
>JTDE01007406.1:10108-32153 GCA_014338405.1 Paragonimus skrjabini miyazakii | reverse complement strand
GTTGGTTTATTGCTACGCATTGCTCAACGTCTTCCCGGAAGATTGTACACTACTCAACATTGATCTCCAGTCTGCATTCCCCTTGATGATGTCCGACAATTGCAAGAAACAACCTACACTGGAAGGCCAATTGAAGTCATTCGAGCAAGTCAACGATGATATTAATTCTGTCGCATGCTCTGGTTCCCATGTTAGCTGTAACAGTCGTAAGAGTTTTGAGGCTAGATCTGCGTTGTTACCAGCTGAATTGAAAGAAAGACAGCTTAAGGAAGAGGTTAAACTACAGATGGTTTTATTGCGAGCTAAGTCAGAAGTAGAGGATGCTAGGTTAAACGTTATGCTGGCCGACGAGGATGAAGATATCCATGATGAGCATGTGGAAGCAGTAAACAGAGATGATAGACGTGAGCGAGACGCCCACATACATAATTTTCCTGATGATTGTGGGACACGTTTGAATCCGATGACTGTCCGTACTGCAGGGCAATTATCAACTACGACTGGTGCAAAATTAGGCCCCGCACTAACTCCACTGTCTGCAAGCTTGGCACTGCCAAAAGTGGAACTTGGTTTCTCTGATGGCAACCCCATGACGTATTGGAAATTTGTGCGACAGTTCGAGGGCTACGTTGAATCTAAAGGGTCGGATGATGGTCAGAGGCTTCTTTACCTGATGTATTACTGTAAAGGTCGAGCTAGAGAGTCGATAGATAAATGCGTCATGCTAGAACCCAGCGCTGGCTATTGCAGAGCACGGCATTTGCTAAAAGAACTTTACGGACAGCCATACTTTGTTGCTAGATCAATGATAGATCGGTTGCTGCCCAACGGCAAGTGTGTGGGCAACAGCGTTGAAGCTTTGTCACAATTGTCCATATGAATGCAGAACTGCTCTTTTGCACTGGGTCAAATGAAATATATGGCCGATCTCAACTCGGTGACAACATTAGAGCGCATCGTGAGAGCCCTACCCTTGCATCTACAGCGTAAGTGGGCAGAAACTGCGGACCACATTTTTGGTATGGCGCGAGAACCGTCCTTTAACAAACTGACCGAATTTATCTCGCGTTGTGCGGGAACTGCGCGCAACAAATATGGTCAGGTCGTTAATGAAAGTGAACAGAAGGACTCGAGGCCAATGCATTTGTCTGGGAGCAGCCGTCAAGATACGAAAAGAGGTCCCTCTGGGTCTTCCAGCCTTTTCGTTGGACAAGATCTGGCAAAAGGCTCTCGCGATTGTTGTGCCTTGTGCTCCCAGAGGCACGCCCTCGAATCTTGTGATGGCTTCCTTGCCATGGAGGTTCCCGCGAGATGGGACAACTTGCGACGACTTGGATGCTGCTTTGTTTGTCTTAAGTTGTACCACCGAGTCTCAGACTGTAGGGTCAAGTCGTGTTGTGGCGTGAACGGCTGCGGTGGGCGTCACCATAGTCTACTGCACCTCAGTGAGCACAGCATGTGGTTAAGGAAGATAATAAACATCAGTATACCTGCAATTTGGCTAAAACGGCTGAACAGCAAACAAGACTTGGTATAGTACCGGTGAAAGTGGACTCGATATATGGTTCAGTGTCGACATATGTATTCTTAGGCCCCGGCTCAGATACCACTTTAGTGGAAGATGTACTCGAGCGTATCGGTGTCTCCGGCGCCCAGTCCACCCTGTCAGTCACAACTGTGAATGGGTTAGCCACCACCCGTTGCAAGAACGTCCGCCTGAAGATTGTTTCCCTGGATGGGCAAGAGACTGTTGACATAAACGATGCTTATTCAGTGACAGATCTACCCATACGACCTGTGTCGTCGATAAAGGAGGAAGCCCATAGATGGTCACACCTGAGGGATCTTCCGTTCGATGAGATCCACGGTGCGGAAGTGACCATCCTCGTTGGCTGTGACGTGCCTGAGGCTCACTGGGTCATGGACCAGAAACATGGAAAGCGCGGGAAACCCTACGCAGTTAGATCATTGCTTGGTGAGGTCCTTAGCGGCCCGCTCCGAGGAAAGCCACCAGAGATCGTCTCGATGAATTGCATTTGTCATGATGAAACTAGTCTGACAGATATGTCTACCAGGTGTAGCACATTCGGTGCAAATCGAATAGTTGTTGTACACAAGTTGACATCACCCGATCAATGGCGACACGTAAGGTCGAAGTGCAATTCAGCAGACAACGGCTCTCGTAAGACGCACAACCACGCAGGTATAGAAGCATGTTTGTCAGGTCCCGCATTTATGAAACAGCCGGTTACGGCTTGATCTAAAACGTTTGCTACCGTCGACGAACCCATCGGGGTAGATATAAAATGGCCGTCGGCGCAGACTAACGTGACCATATTGGATGAGATCTCTGTGTCTTGGATGGTCGGTTTATCGAGCTGGTCTAAGCTTCCAAATACCACAGCCTGGTTGCGTAGATTAAAGTCACAGCGGCTTTTTACAAGGCATCAAAAGAGTGATGGTACCTTTAATCGAGATCACTTGAAGTTGGGCGGAATTCAGCCCGCTGAGAAAAATAACATCCGTTTGGTTCAGAGAGATAGCTTTCAAAGTGGATTATCTTTATTGATGAAGTTCAGAAGTCTGGACGAACATCTCAGTTGTCAAAAGGAAGCCTGCTTCCCAAGTTAACCCCCACCCTGGTTGATGGGATAATGCGGGTGGGTGAACGGCTGATGCTAGCTAATGCGGAGTGTCAGCTGAAATACTCTGTAATTCTTCTCAAGCGTCATCATGTGACAGACTTGATAGTCAACCACCATCACATGCTTGAGGGACATTGGGGTGCCTCACACGTTCTATCGTTAATCAGGCAACAATGTTGGATCTTTCAGGGTGCATCCACTGCCAAACGTGTCATCGGAGCTTGCTTCCATTGTCAACGCCTGAACGCCACCAAAGGCAAACAAATGATGGCTCTCTTGCCGCCCGTACAAATAGAACCGGGTTGGCACCCATTTGTTAACGTTGGTCTGGACCATTTTGGCCCAATCAGTGTGAAGATGGATAGGGGCAGGGAGAAGAGGTATGATTGTGTTCAAACCTGCTTTCAATCAAAAGCCGTCTACCTGGAGGTCGCACATTTTATGAGTACGGCTTCATTCCTTATGGTTTTGATGCGTTTCATTGAGAGACGAGATTGTCCTACCAACGTTTATTCCGACAGCGGATCTAACTTCACACCTGCGGATAAAGAGCTCAAACGGTGGAGGAGTAACTTGGGTCATGAATCTACCAATAGTAAACTAGTACGGAGGCACATCCAATGACATTATAATTCACCCTTTGCCAGTCATCGGGGAGGTGTGTGAGAGCGATTTATACGATCAATAGGGTGCATATTCGGGTCGATTTGTGTCGAACAAACCCCCGGCGACGAGGTTCTGTGTACTCTCCCTGTCGAAGTGGTGCTCGTTACATCGGATGTTCGAGATGGGCTGGCATTGTCACCCAGTGATATTTTGCTTCTGCGAGGTAATCATAGAATTTGTCTTGATCAGACAACGTTGCACCCGTTCAAACAAAAGTGGAAGCAGGCCAATTATCTGGCTAGACTCTTTTGGAGTCGTTGGACGAAACAGTATCTTCTTACTGTGCAAGCATGGCAGAAGTTGTTATGTAGAGAACGAAACTTCCGGCCGAGAGATGTCGTATTGGTAATCTCAGAACCTTTAGCAAGAAACGCATGGCTTCAAGTTGTGATAGTTAGTTGTAATGCCGACGGAGACGGTTTAGTGCGGACTGCCGTAGTGAAGACGTAGTCCGGTGAAGTAACGCGAGATATCAGACGTCTGCGCCTTCTGGAGGAAGAAGTGACGTAAACCAGGATGAGTGCAATCGGCACCTAGTCCTCATTGAGAGTGCAAGGTGTGAGTCATGAAGAACGGCGTGTGCCTAAACGTATTGTTCAATGTAGGACTCCTGAGGGGCTCAAATGATGGGAGTCATGGAGAACGGCTTTCACTGCATCGTAGCTCCTTGGGGTTGGTGTCGCGCTGTAAGCCTGAAGTTTCTTGCATTTGAAGTTTGCTGATCTAGTGTCTAGTGAGGTTGGGAACCTCAGCTGAGTGGAACTGTCTTTCTCTGAGCACACTTTGGTCGCGTTCGGATTTTGTGGACCGGTGTGTCGAATTTCGAAGCCACAGTCGTGTGGAAATCCGACCCAAACCAACTCCCCAAAAACGTTTATCCCTGTATATTCTACCGCCCCTGTTTCCGGTCGTTAATTGGCCTTGACGTAGACGTTTTTGTTTTATCGCGTCAATTGACAGTTGTGCGAATAGCCACTTGTCGCCTTTTGTACTTTGCTTGAGTGGTGCGTGCATCACTTGTTGGAGCTCGGCTCGTCCCTGTTGTTTTTGAACCTGTTGACTGCTCGAAAGAACTCTGTTGGGTATGAATGTCATATTATGTGCTTATAGTTCATCTTTAGCCTATTTGGCATCAAGTTGTAACTATCTCCAGGAAAAGATCCGTCGATCGAAACTGTTGAGGTTGTCCAATTATTAACTTTGATCATTTGTTCAATTGTACCGTAGCATTGTGAACCAATCTTGTTTTGACCATTTGCGATTGTTGGTTTATTGCTACGCATTGCTCAACGTCTTCCCGGAAGATCGTACAGAAGGTGCACAGTTTTTGCGGTACAAATAATTGAACCGCCTTTGAAACACATTGTGTTTTTGGTCCATAAAGGCATAATCAACAGGAGGTGTACCTAGGCAGCTTCTCAGTCCGTCAAAATCAGCCTGATTAAAATGTCGAGCTGTGGACGTTTTGGCTGGTTGTAACCAGTGGCAGATAAGGTCAAAGCTTAGCAAAGAGTGTTAAGCTGACGGCTTCATGATCACTCTGTCTACCTACCCTCATTGGTGATGACTAGGTTCAGCAAAGAGGGAATCTTACCAGGACGAAACCGCGTCGGAGCATTGACATGTTGTGTCCACGTTCTCCGTCGCATCAACATCGATGAAGAAGTCGAGAATCCGCTTCCGCCCTCTGATGAGGAACCGTAGCCCAGTTCCACTTGGACGCATTACTCATGCATAATAATTAAGTAAGTAAAACTTTATAGTCTTAGAAAGTTGTCTAGGTTTACAGGAAAGATGTTATCATCGGTGGTGTTGGATGACGGAGAACAACAGATAAGCCCCACAATGAATGAGTCCTGGTCACACAGTGCTATTTGAAGCCGCAGAGCACCACATCTATCGGGGGACTAAACTTCTCTGGAAACCGTGGATATTGGGAGATAGTGTTGAAGAAAAACCGCAGAGCCCCACTGTTCCGCGGACAGAGTCAGCTAGGTAAACCGAGTACCTGGAGACACTCAGTTCACTTTCACCGATGTTAGCTGTAAGCCAGGTCTCTTAAAAGGCAAACATATGGGGTTGCGTGTCACGAACCAACTGTCAGATTCCCAGCTTTTCATTGAACGGACTCAGGCAATTCGTATGCATGTACTTAGAAGCTACTTCCGCAATTTATTTCGGGATACAGTAGGATATACCGCTGATTTTTCAAACCGTCCCGTGTGCACCAAAATTGGAAGCATGCATATGACAATGTCATTTGCAACCATTTCTAGGAACAACGTTCCGTAGAACAATGTTCTCCTGGACGCCCGCAGAATGGGAGAAAAGGGTATAAATCTCGTACATATAGGGAAGCTGAAAACGTTGCCACACGTGGCTAACTGTCGAATATGCTTGTGGTCTTTTGGATATACGATACCAACATGGCATGGTCGTAAATCCCGATTTCGTCTATATCCCCAAAACGCCGAAAATGGAGTATTTTCAGGTTTGGCGACCGTGTATTCCATCTGAAAGATTGCAATGGGTGGATTTATAAAACTTGAAAAAGTGTGCAAACGCATATGATGGATTGTTCTCACAAAAATGATGTAAAATATTTTCATCACCAAACTTGTACTTCAAACATTTTTTCGGTGTATTCTAATGTTTTTAATAATACTGTCTACTCACAATTTATAGCCTGGACTCAGTCTATCTGAGGTTTTGATTTTAGTATTTTTAAAAATATTTGATGACGAGAAGTTGCACGGAAGTGACCTTTTCCCCTTTGGAACGGCCTTCATACCCTGTACCTGCGAAAGCAATGATTGCCTATAAACAGCTTTGTCTGAGACCCTGCTGTTCACGGTCGAGCCATCCTTATATGAAGAGGTATCGCCAACAACACTTTCCATTAAATGTGAGCGGACACTGAGACAGGAATTGTGTCTGTATTTGGAAGCCATGTTGCACGTATCGCCGTTGTGGAACGGTATTGTTTTACACCGCTTCCAGTCATCAGGTAGTTCAACGTTCTCCAAGGACTTTCGAAGCAAGTCATTTGCTACTGCAGCTATGCCATCTGCGCAATTTTTAGCAGTCTTGGCGGTATGTTTAATAAACCTTGGGAATTGTGAAGTTTCAACATTTTAAGTTTAGCAAGAGCGGTAGGATGGATAAAGCTCACGCTGTTGAGGACAGAGCCCACTGTAATTACGGATCTGCAGTTAACCACCAAGTTAGCTTGAGTGGCATTTTCCCAAAACGCCCTATCAAGCGCCTTAGCGCTGGCTACCGCCGTCATCTTGTTGTTGCTATACAGGTCAGATTTTAAATGTAGACGTAGAATTCGTGGTTTTACTGAAGCTTTTTGGACAACTGCTTATAAAACCACTTGTAGCTTTGTCTCAGGCGGATTACCTCAAAAGATTGCAATCCAGTTTTGTCACTGCAATCAACCTTGTCACGCTTGTTTTCTACTAGCTCATTTTGACTGTGAACTTCTGATGTCCGGGTTAACTTGAATATCACCAAGGCACGATGCTTGTCACGAATAAGTTCTTTCGTGTATCTACAGATACGACTGAACGGCCTAGTACTCGTATTGTTTCTAGGTGAAACGAACAAGTTGGTTATTGTTTCAATAGTGACCTCAATGTATTCCCACAGTAATTATACTTGGGCTAAAAGCAACAAGTTGCGAAAGCTAGTTCAAACTCGTCGTTCATACTCATGTGATCTTCATGAAGTGGTTGACTAGTACTGGCGGATGAGCTATCACTCCAGAAGAGACGTGAATAAACGTGAACAAAATGGGAACGTGGTCTCTGCAACCTACAGGCATTTTACTCATGTCCCATGTACCCTTATATGTGTGCAACCGTAATTCAACAGTACTGTGGAGAAGAGACGTTAACGAAGAGGCCCGACTGGAAGGCACTTCGGAATCAACATCTAGGCGATTAAGAGCGCACAGTATCAAAACACTGCCCGAAACCAAGTCGGTGACTCTAGGTAGAACGACGAGTAGTTTGCCGTCGTACAATATGTCACTTGGGGGTTAGGCGGTATATGTGCACCAAAAAAAGCTTGTTTGAACAAGGGCAGACGCATACACAAAGGGATACAAGTACTAGACGAGACAGCGGATCATCTGATTTCACCAAGTCCATATAATTAGACAGGTAAAGTGCTACCCCACACCTTCGCTTATTGGTCCTATTCTTTTTCAAAACATTCATGTTCGGCAGGCTTGCTTCACCACTCCTTAGACCAAGCCGGAGGGGTGTCTCTGTAATTGCCGTGATATCGGATTTCTGTATCTCATGGCGCAGCCTGATCTCTGGGAGCTTATCCCTCGATCTTGAAATGATAATGTGCAGCTTCAGCCACTTTGGTTGATTATAACCGGTTAAGGTGACACTACACGACAGTATGGTATGGCGAACGATGAATGGGTGACTACTGTCAGTGTAGTTGACAGTTCAGTCACAGATGGACTAAGGCCGACTCGCGAGGAGCTGGCGAGAGTAGGTTTTTGAGGGAACTTGTTCGGGAAACCCACTACCTATCGAGGCGGTAGATATCGATCCAAATATCGTAATCAAGATTTCCTTTCGGCTTTAGTTCAACCCCAAGATTTGATAAAGACATACGCCCGTTGACGACCTTATGCTTAACTGGTGCTGTCCGGGGATTGACTAGACTGCGTTTTCTGTGGGCGCGATACGTACGAGCAGAACGCAAAGGCTGGCGATGAAAAAGGCAACACCCGTCTTACTCCACCGTTCCCCTCGTTTCTTGCGGTGAAAAAAAGTTTAGAACCTGTTGAGAGGCTGCGCCTTAAGTTGGTTCGGTATGGGATTCTGTTCTCAGTGGGTACTGTCCTTTTAGAATCTTCAGCTTCTGAGCAGACGCTAGTTGACGAGTTGCCCTTTATAGCCGAATGAATCGCTGAATGTGTTGTGTGGATGCGTGCTCAATCTGACAGTCAGCGCTCGTATACTGTGGGCGGAAAGTATCACATTACTGTGTGGTAGGGTAATGTGGACACACACCCCCATCCACCCTCAAAGGGGTTAGAAGAAAAGATTTACAATGACAACGACCGGAGCAAGGGGAACAGATGCCAATAATAATAATAAACTCTCGCGGGCGAATGCAGCAGCAACGGATGGTAAGTACAAAGTAACCGGATACGGTGGGAGGGAGTCCAGTGAAGAGCATGGGTCAATGAACAACCAGTTCTGCAATGCCGGTGTACACGTTGGCGGCAACATACCTGCACATAAATACAAGTCGGAAGCAGGCAGTTCCACAAGCGGTGAAAGTCCGTGGTGGGCGTCTTGATAGATGCCAGTTATCGAGATGCCTATTGAACGGTTCGAGAGTAGTAGCACCCACGTCTTTCGTCGGAAGGGTGTTTCAATTCGGGAAAACTCGGTCGGCACAACGGCTGCTTGCAAAAGTTGGTGACTGCGTGTTATACCTAGCTGCAGCTTGCGTCCTATTACGTTGGTGGATTTCGCCAGTTTGAGGTGGTTTAGATTGCCGCCATCCTTATGACGACGATTTTGAAGGCGAGGATCACAGCTTCTCTCGGCCGTATGTGGGCTAATAGGAAGAGGCCCACTAGCCGCCAGCGGTCTGTGCGACAGTACGATTAAAAACCCCATAACCCTCCCCATTGCACGCCGTTACACAGATTCAAGGGCAGCTGTCACTTTTCAGGTACTGAGAGCAAGCCTGTGTGCTCAGTCCCAACAAGGGTACTATCAGATTACCAAAAACATGCACAAAATATTCTCATGGAAGTTTCCTTATCGGATCACTGAATGCTGCCAACCCATCGTCAGCTTTCTTTGCCATTACCAGCGTATTTGTGCCAAAACAAATGTTCGCCAAGGGTTGCCTCTGAGCAAACTTCCTAGGAAGGGATATTAAATAGTAGCTCGTAAACTGGGTCTATCTTGCTACTCCTATCACATAAGTATGATTTCTGACTTGCCAGCAATTAACAGAAGAGCGTTGCTTATTGACCGTCGACAAGTTGTTTCGAGATGCTGTTGTATAAATGCGGAATTCATAGGACAGATTTATGTAGGCCACACCTCAGTATCGTCTGCATACAGGAGCGGCGGCGATTGGTTAACGGCCAACAAGTCGTTCGTAAATAACAACAACAATGGGCTCAGTGTGCATAATTGTGGAACACTCGTGGGCGCTTCAAAAGCGACATACAGCCCGTGATTGACCCCCACATAGCCAGCTTTACAAACTCACAAATGATGACTAATTGATCAGAACGCAGTGAGTTACTCTATGAGTCTCGGTAACATGTACTGACTGGCTTTACTCCAAAGCCGTGACCCAGCTGTTTACTTCCACCGGCAGGCTGGTGGTGCTCGAACGATCTTTCCGGAGTCCGTACAGAATATTTTTAAAGAGATAGATGAAGTGAAGTCGTGGCTTTTTGTCATCGTCCACTAAGACCTTCGCGCCTTGAGGGTGTATGGGGCAGTGTTAATGCGCGTTAGTTGCCCCAGTCGGTTTAGTCAACGCTTTTGAAGGTAAGCAAGATAATTCAGTGCTTTCGAGGTTCTGAAAGGATGCCTGAGATATGTGAATGTAGAGACTGCGCAGAAAGTGTTGCAGATGGTGTGGCAGCACACTCCTTAAGTAGGTTTGGCGACAGGCTATAGCGGCATGATTTCGACTGAGGTGGCGTGACTGAGGCCCGCGGGTTGTCCCGCGCTGTCCTAGTTACCAAACCCGATTGCGAATTGGAGGTAGAGTAACTCACTATCCACCTGGTGACTGGCGGAAAAGTTAGACGGATCCATTAGTGATGGTACGGCCGATCGAGATCACGTAAGAAATGCACCGTCTTCATAGGACCGATTGGAACAGTTAGCAATAGCTTCTACGTGGCAGAATTGATAATCTGCCGACCTACTGTTTCCGTTGCTATGCGCCGACTTCGAGCGTTTGCATGTTTCCTCAACTTCAAGTAACAGACAGCCATTTCGTGGGCCTTCCTTTCCCTGCGTGAGGCGCTCCGTACAATGTTTGCTTTTGAATTTGCTGTTGGTCAATCTAGAGGAAAGAAAGATACCGATTCTGGGATCACTTCGTTTAATCTGTGAGCGATATAGTTGCAGTGTTCTTCGAGATTCGCCAGTGTTTTATTCGGAAGTCTCAGCGTTCCCGTCAAACAAATTCAGATCAACTACAAGTCAGCAGATAAAAATTCCGATGAATCACTTCGGGCGGCCGATTAATCACGACGTCGCACTGATGCCTTCCATAGACTGTCGCTCCCTCTCTTCCAGTAATTCCGTCAGTGCGCATCTTGTAACAACGTGGTAGTTGGAATTTGTGATGGGAAACTTGTTTGATTGGCCAGGTCTCAGTAATGCCGATAATCTTGTGTCCTTTTTGATCAGGCGGGTTCCTTAGCTATGACATCCTGCTTTTCAAGGATAGTGCATTAGTGTACATTTATCTCCAATTAGAGGTGCATACATAGGTGTTGGCCTTTGCATGCTGGGAGGGTGACAGTTGAGAGGTGGCTCTCTGCCAGTTCTTAAGACCGAAGAGTCAATCGACAGGACCGGACTGAACGGAGACTTGTCGATGTGAACCTGAACAAATTTACTTGTAGGCGCATTCCGTTGGCTCATAAAGCGCTGCGGCGTCGACGACCTTGAAGTGTTTTAATGTCATGGCTGAGCGCTTGTCTTTGTTGTCCGCGTTGGAGGACCGTTTGTAACTTCTTTTGTCTTGCCAGCGTGACCGTCATTGGTTTGGCACTTGGATAGAAGTAGGATATACAGGTCTCGCTGGCTGTCTGAAGGATCACGTTGCACAATCTTCCACGTTAAGGGAACACTTGCTGCGCACAAACTTCTACTAATTACTATTGTATGTATGTGCTACGAGTTTGTCGGTGGTATGTAACTCGAGTACGATGTGCAGCATTGTACTGCAGATGCGGTCTGACCGTTAAGTGTCAGAGTTATGATCGATCATTTTTCACACTTTCCTACTGGCCCATGGGTAGTCAAGGTTGCTTCCAACAGGTCCTCTATAGGGTAACTGGGACCATATAGTTGCCAAAAGTACATCCCCAACAAACTTTGGATCATGGACAGTACTAGGGTTAGGGTGGGGTGGTCCATGGTGATTAATTTTACACAGCCCACGTAGCACCGGTGTACCATCTAGACGAAGTTTGGATGCTTCACTAGCATTTTGCTAATGGGTGAAATAAGCCTGGAGCAGAAATGATTGATTTTCACATTCTGATGCGTTATATAACCAGGGATGGGGCTGTCCGATCTGGGGAAAGGAATTATGGGCGTGGAGTGTTTGCTTTTTGTCCTGTTAGTTACGGTAGGTGGTTGTGATAAATGAGTTAGTTTGAGAAAGTTGGGGGACATACGTGAGTCTACTGATGATATCAGGGTGTGCGTATATAAGTTTTTATTGGGTTCCACTTTAACTGGCTTGAAGTTGCATTGTTTGTCCGGCGGGGTACTCATATCTGAAGCCGCCAAACTGGCTTGTAGCTGTGATGAACAGAGGTAAGTGGTATGTGAAGTGTCATGGGTCATAGTCGCTATCAGATCCCCAGAAATTATCGCGTTAACCTCAGTGTTGGGACTTCTGCCAACTGGTTGTTCAGGGCCAACTTCCAAGTTCGTTCGGGAGGTGGGATTACGGATGGAGTGACCCAGTGTGGCGAGCTCAATCCAGCAAGTGGTGCAATAATAAAAGAGGGCGGGTGTGGGTGTCGTTCTAGATTGCCGACAACGGTCAAAGGATAATTTTGCGGTGAGGCCAACTGACTTAGTCGGAATCTAAGGACTACTTCAACAAGTTATACCGAGGTGGAATTGCTGACGAGATGAGGCAGTTCACGGTCAACGCATTTTTCGCTGCCAGATATTGATAACCAACTGATTCTCGGTGGATCAGAATTTCCTAGGGAGAGCAGGTGATGGCTGGACTGATGCGTCGTCTGAAATGATCTCACAGGCGCTTCAATTTCTATCTGTATAACTTCTGAACTTTGATACACCCCAGTGATTATCAATGCGGGGTTGATATACAGATGGCTGGTAGTAATTTTAATGCTTACACAACCGCAGCAAATGCCCACGGGTGACTGTCTTATAGAAATTTGATCAGTACCTTGATAAGTACTTGCACAACCGAATAGGACTCCGACTTGTTCTAGCTCGTTCGGATGCGTAACGGCATGATGTGGATATAACAAAAATTATTCCCAACATCTGGCCTTCCGAGTTCAGTAGGTCTGGCGGCAACCTTCGAACAATAGTTTCCTATGGCTCTGGTGAATGACGGATGCACTGTATGGTCTTTCAAAAACTTCCCTTCAGTCGACACATCTCTCTGGTAGACAACTAGGTATTTGTTGGGCAATGCTGGAAAACCGTTTATCCACGGCAGGCTAATTTAAATGAAGGCTGCGTTTCGCGATAGATGGTTTAATTTGTTCTGGCGCTTTTTATTATCAACGGACATTGCGAGACGATAACTGCTTGGTTCCGAAAATTCCAAGTCGTCCGTACTTTTAGGGAAGGCGGAAGTTTTGTTCAATTCACCATATGTAGCTTTGTTACATGACTTAGCTGTCAACGTGACCTAATAATATCCGCCCAAGCGGGTTGTCTGTCGCAAACCGCCTCCCCGTATCCCCGTTTATCGAGTGCTCAGTGAGCTTCTGGTGGATTTATTCGCAAGAATACTCCCGATTTTATGTCACAGTTTTCGAGAAAGTTAACATCATGCAGGCACTTCGGGCGCGTAACATATTCCCTGGTTGGTACTACTCCTTGGTCTTGAGGCATCTTTTTTACGGCCCATACCTGATTAACATACATAAATTTACCGCCACTCAGCGGATACGAATCAACTCCTGTTAAGGCTGAGAGAAACTGAGATTCCTTTGTCACCGTTGAAACGGTCAGTACAATCGTATTGATTTGCCGTTTCAGCTCTCGCAACGACTGGTCATTGATTAGAGTCCATTCGGACCCAAAGTTTTCCAATGCGTTAGGTTCCGTCATCTTCTTAGGGCCAAGCAATCTCACTGGGATCACTCCCGGAGCTACTCGGCTGTTAGACACAGACGTAACATTCACTATTGTCTGTTTAAACGTAGGGGGTGTTATCCTTCCAGCGGTGCAGATTGGGTAATGTTTGGATTTACTACAGCTCAATCCACACTTGTTCCTGGACCCACAATTCACCGAAGAGTGGTTGGCTTTGAAGCATAGTTTACGTAGCTTTCCATTCCAGATAGTCGGTAGCCACTTTGCAATGTTCATGGCTAGAAGTCGCGAACAACAATTTGGTAATGATCGCCATCACATTCTAGGTAGGAAGAAAAGTACGTCCGGTCTGGTTCATCCAATGCGCGAGTAGCCAGTGATGCACTGTGACCTACATCGTGGTCTCTTAAAAAGCCAATCTCATCTTCGGTTGGATTCTTCTGCTTGCATGGCTCATGCGTTCAACATCTCTGCACGATCGCACACGAACTAGAATAGTTCCTTGAAGTTTGCTTCCCAAGGTGTAAGAAATATACCAAAAGCACTTCTGAACCATTCAAGCTGTAGCACAAACCGTCGCTTACCAGTCACCATCGTAGCTACTGGGTCGTTCAGACCTGCCACGTATTGCGTTTGTCATAATGTGTCCATGCACGCTTTCGTCTGCACTGTTAGTCTGTCTGATGCACTTCCGTCATTTGTCCATGACGCGTTTCGAACACCGTCTTCGGACGCCCGTATAGCGCAAATTCCGATGACTATCCAAGTTTCGGCGTCACAGTAATGAAGCGAATGAGGTGAACGAGATACGGGATTTTGCACGGCGTTCAACATACCAGATTGAAAACTGCAAACAAACAACCAGCATTCCATTGAATCCCCGTTAATTCTAATGATATCGCTCTTGGGGAGACTTGATAGTGAAGTAAAAATACGGCCAAGGTTGGTCGCCTCCCGATGGTCATTAGAGATCGCATCAAATTCATTTACATACGCCCGCGGCAGGAGCTGATCGCGTGAGCTGCCGCTCGTCAGTCCGTTGTCATACCTCCGTGCTACCGCCTCGGCACCCGGGGTTCTTTTCACAGGAGCGATAAGAGAGTTAAACACGGCACCATCGGATATACAAGAGTCAGCCCTGCCACTCTGCTTTCCTGAACAAAATCGCCGGAATTGGCCACCCGGTTTATTCATTTTTAGACTTCTGTCAGTTTGGTACTGTAAAGTGGACTTCGAACTCGGTTCCTCTAACTCCCTTATATGCGATTCGGCTGCGGCCGGCTTCCAGTTAATATATTTTCGTCATTGCCTTTGCCACGAATATCGCCGATAGGACCTCTGACGTTCCCTTGGTTCATTTTGCGTGGGCGTCTGGTAAGTTTATGTTTGGTCAACAGGAGAGTCGGATTATACGCTTGAGTAGTCTAATATAACGTACGGTTTGGGCTAGATAAATATAAATATTTTAAAATGGATAGCGGACAGAAGATTATATATTAATACGTATACCGATATCTAACGTAGTTTTAAGATTACTAGAATAAATGATTTAAATGAACGGACACTCACGACCAGGTTCACAAACGCGGATAACGGTGCGGCGGAAACACACGATAAACTGCACAGTTTATTCGGGCGGTAAGATAGGCAGCACGTGATTGTTATTCATGTAAGTAAATATGGTACACTGGGATAAGGAACGGAATAGGAGTAACAAAACTGAATACAGTTCAGTTGTTTAAGATCAATTTAGAATTTATCTTTATTAAATCAATGTTGGCGCATCAACCAGCTGTGGACACAAACGGACATTGCAAGCCGACGAGTCAATAAAAAGACGAATATAAAAATATACTACTATAAAGATGTCAGTAGAGTAAAATTTAAGTGTGAAATAGAAACTCATAAAACGGAGGTGACGGAGCAGCATCACTTTGGGTTTGCTTAAATTCACCAGTCTGTCTAGACTAAGAATGGATTGCAACGTCCGTGGGAAACATACTACCGACGACAACCGACGTGTGCCGGCCCGTTCACTGTTTTTCTCTGGAAAAGTGTTACTGGCAGCACCGTCATACCTGAATAACCTCTCAACGTCTATCTCCGGACAATCTATCACCGGATAATTTGGTATGAAACACTTCTGGTTAGCGAAGGTCTGATTTATTACTTAGTAAGGCACATCACACTTCAGGCGCTTGATTGTTTTCCGAGAATGACATTCGGACTACAGACACGGAACAAAGCGACGTTAACAATAAATTGGAATTCGAGAGGATCAGTTTAAACTTTACAGCTTGGGAAGTTCGACGGAGGTCTGCTCATATGGAAGAAGCGATTTCGCCGTCGGGCATGATACCTGGTTGGCTTCCTCCTGTTGTACTTAAAATTCTTATCTGAGTTTGAATTGGTCGATTTTTTTTGTTACAAGGTTACTCCTGCGTTTTTGAACGTTGGTACATTTGGATTTCCACTGCCAAGTCTTGGTCATCAAACCGATCTACCCAGATTGTTTGATCTGCTGATTCCGACGACGTTGCCGTTTCCTAAAATTATGGGCCCAATAGGCCCAATAAATCTCGCCCAACCCTACACTCCTGTACAACTAATTGTCAAAAATGATGAAGGTGAATTCCTTCAAGTGATTCACAAGGTGCTGACAAAGGATCCCAGTGTGAGTGTTTAAAAGTAATGTTTAAACAACAACACATAAGTAACAAAAAACAGACATCAGTACATAAAATGTCAGCGATTATAACTGTTGTTCGTTTGAACCTTGACTACAAAACAGACAGTATCCGTTTACTGTCAAGCCGCAATTCCTTTCGAAACGATGACAGGACAGTCCGCGTGAAAGCTGCTTGCAAACCAAATTATTATTCATGAAATGCAGTGTCAACTCTCAACAAGTGGACGACAAGAGTCAACGTATTCAACAGATGCTGAGTGACGTGATAGGTAATCAACGTGTTGAATCTATTAGCTGCTTTGGATTTCCAGCTATAAATTTAGTGACACACGGTGTAACTATCTGTGGTTAAAATTCGGCTGAGGAGGATGTAGCAAACAGCTTGAATTACCGATGACTGAACTTCCATGCGTCGCAGTAATGAACAAACAGTGAGTTTCAATGCAGGTTGAAGTGAATGGCAACCAGGTGGGTGTTGATACCACGGATGACACTTTAGGTTGCGATTCACTCAATCTAATTAGGAAGCCACATTCACAAATAAAAAGATGTCAAGATTGCCTATAAGCAGCCTTACTGCAACTCGAAAAGACAAGAGTGGTAAAAATCGAACGAAGCTTGGGGAGAAAATAGGAGACATTGTAGTTAATTCCAGAAAATACACCAATCTACTTGCAATCTGCTACAAACTGAATTTTCACAAAACGACGTACAAGAATTAAATTATGAACAATAATTCAGCAATTCTGGCAAAATGTTGGTAACTCACGAGTACTATTCTAAACTCACAACAAGTATTGAAACTCCTTAAAAACCGTTGACAATTGTCAACGGTTTTTAAAACCTTAACTTAAGCTAAGGTTTTTGGAATGATGAAGTCGCTTTTGGCTACATTACTCATCTAGAGCGGATATACTAAATCGGCTGGGTAGGCCCGGTAGAAATTCCTGATATTGGTTTGATATGTGAGGTTATTTGCACACGTTGTGAAGACTGCAGTGACCTGGAGATTTCACTAGCCTGCCTGCGGTATGATGTGTGAAATCCCCCTAAAATCTTAGCTCACATTGTACATAAAACCTTTAGGATCTTTGTCTGCCGTCTGCTTGATGCATGCGATCGCGTTTGTTTGCTTGCACGCTTGCCGGCCGCTGCGCGCCAGTCGCACCATAGACACTCTTCCGGCTTGCTCGCGCGCTCGACGGTCGGATCCTTAGCCTCCCTAGCTACTTTGGTATATCGGCGTCGTTCAGAGCTGATCACGACAAAATGTAATTATCGCATAACATTGTACCGACCTGGAGATTTCACTGACCTGCCTGCGGTGTGATGTGTGAAATAATTCCAAAACTATTAGTTGCATACTGTATCTAGGCTATTAAGAAAGTTCGCATGATGCATGTTGTTCGATTGCTTGTCTGCATGCCATGTGTCTGCGGCGCGAACCCGAGCGCACACGTGTCACAACTCTTCCGGTTTAATCGCTTGTCGACGGCCGGTCTCTAGCTTATCTAGCTAATTTACATGTCCGTGTCATTTCTGGCGTTATAAGAGACCCTTTGTATGTTTCGAGTTATAAATAACCGGTTTCTCTTCTCACCGGCCTTTTTCTATTTCGCGTCTGATAAACTCAAACCTTGGAAAGCGACTTAGTACGCAGTGCACTAAAATATATTTTCGGTCTCTACAATTATCTGTATTTTCATTTCACGTATGGTACTGTTGCGTATACTTGAGAAAGCTTTAATTTAGTGCACGTCCGTGCTAAAACTGTGAATTCGAACATTTTTTAAATCATGTTTGCAGATATATTTTGTTTTCCGACAAAATTTCGCGCTACCTTTCTTTTCTAATTTTAATTTTAACCTCTGTTGCCGCCGGAATTACGCATAAGCAAGTTTTCAGTTCGTCAGACGTTTTCAGTAGTGCTTTTTCAGTCCCGATTGTACCTTTTAGGAAGAATAATCCTGGAAGTTGGTTTGCATAGCTGGAAGCTAATTTTGTGTTGTGGGACATGACCACATGGTGGAACATTGTTAGTTCCGTATGGAACGCATTGTCCAGCTACTGACTACCACTGAGCCTGGCAAACAGAAGCCTTCACAGCTTCTTCGCCGAATGCAACGCCTTGCGGGTTCAGCTCAGTTCGAGGAGTCCATCTTAAGGGAATTTTGGATCCAGTGACTGCCAAGGGATATGCAAACTATTCTTAGTGCTACCCCTCAAGCGGCCCTGTCACAATAGGCCGACACCGCCGATCGCATCTGGGAGACAAACGGAAAACAGGTCTCTCAAGTATCTGCGCCAGCGCCGGAATTACTGGCACTGCTGGCCGACCGTGTGAACGAACCCACACGTCAAAGCCAGGCGCTCAGCACTTGAAGTTCGCGCCCGCACTCAACCTCACGTAAGCCTGACAGAACAGCCTCCCGGTTGACTTCTAGGAGACGAAGAGCGTCCACAGGGATTGTCAACCCCGACCACTGCTGATATCACCAGCAATTTGGTAACAGTGCTCAATTCTGCCACAGTCCTTGCTCCTTCTCCAAAAAGGACCAGGGAAACTTGTCGGCCAGCACGTCGCGACGACCGACGTTGCTGGCTCCCAAAGTCGCCCGTTTTTCATTCGAGACCGCGAGTCGGGAGTTCGCTACTTCATCAATATTGTACAAATATCAGCGTCCTCACACCGGATTCTCGGGAACGACTCGCGCAGACAGTCAACCTTGCGTGCAGCGAACAGTACGCCCATTAACTTTTACGGCCAGCGTTCACTCGCGTTGAACTTAGGCCTTCGCCGCAATTTTCGACGGCTTTTTACTATTGCAGACGTCCAAATTCCAATCATCGGCATCGACTTTCTTGAGCACTTCGACCTGCTTGCCTACGCAGGACACCGTCGGCTAGTCAACCGCAAGACGAACTTGTTGGTTACCTGGACTTTGAGCAGCGCGAATCCACTCAGTCCCGTGTATCGCCCGGTCATCAAGAACACTTATGCCTCTCTCGATGAACGATCCCCCACTGTCTTCAGATAACCGACCTTGCTGCCGCCGGTAACTGGTTCATCGCAGCGCCACATTGTCACAACTGGCCCACCGATGTTCGCTAAAGCCAGCCGTTTAACAGCGCGCGCCGAGTTCCAGCACATGCTTGAGCTTGGCATCATTCGCCCGTCGGATAGCCTCTGGGCCTCGCCACTCTATATTGTACCAAAATAGTCAGGAAACTGGCTCCATATGGAGATTATCGTGCACTCGTCAACGCTACGGTGCCGGACAGGTACGCCATTCCGCATATTCAAGTCATCACGGCTAGCCGGAAAGGCACCCTTGTGTTCTCGGAGCCCAATCTGCTCCGTACTCACCACCAGATCCCAGTTGCTGCGGACTTTGTCGCTAAAACCGCGGTAATTACACCTTTCGGTTGTTCGAATTTCTGCGCATACCGTTTGGTCTCCGGAACGCTGCGCAAACGTTTCAACGATTTATCGACGACGTCACAAGAGGTTCGGACTTAATCCATTCCTATATCGACGATCTTCTCGTAGCAAACGCCTCTGAAGAAGTACACCAGAACCATCTGCAAATGCTTTTCGAACGACTTCCAGCGTATACCGTCACTGTCAACGAGGATAAATGCGTTGTCGGTCAGCCAGCAGTCGAGTTCTTAAGGCATCATGTTGATCAGCACGGCATCCGGCCGCTGGCCGACAGGGTACAAGCGATTTGCGAATTTTTCCCGCTCTACAACGCTCGCCGCTGTTCGTCGTTTCAACGGCATGGTCAATTATTACCACGGTTTTATTCCGCGTTGCGCGCAACTCATGCAGCTTCTGACGGACTTACTCCGTGGCCGTTTCAACGCCAATGTCGAGTTGTTAAGAGCAGCCTTCAACTCGTTCGATCGCACCAAAGACGCGCTAGCTGCTGCAGTGATGCTGCATCATTTCGAAGCAAACGCCACCACCGATATAGCAGTAGACGCTTCCAACACAGCTGTTGGTGCCTTACTCCAACAGTTCGTCGATGGAACCTGGAGACCGCTTTCATTTTTCTCTAAGCGTCTGTCACCCGCCGAAACGAGGTACAGCACGTTCGGTCGTGAGTTACTAGGCATCTACTCGGCCATTCGTCACTTTTGATATGCCCTCGAAGGCTGTCAATTTGTGATCTTTACTGATCACAAACCGTCGGTAAATGCCTTCCGTAATCGTTCCGAACATCAGTCACTTCGCGAAGCGCGCTATCTTCATTTCATTTTGCAATTTTCGACAGACGTACGGCACGTCTCCGACAGTGACAACGTTGTGGCTGATTATCTGTCACGCGTATCAGCACTTGTGGACCACGACATCACCGGCTTGTCAGTTACAGCCGACGCACAACGTGCGGAAAACGATCTCCGCGATTCCTTCCAGCATTCGTCATTGCACATCGCGGACGTTTCGTTACTGACAGCAACGGGAACGATTCGCTGAACAGCCTCGTCTGAACTCATCGTCATCAGCAGGCACAACTTTGCCGTCAGCGCCAGCACCAATCGTAACACGTTCGGGTCGTAGAGTGCATTGGCCTAAACACCTGGTAGAGAACTAGGAGTAGTTAAGTCCTGTTGTATTTCAGCTCTATAAAAAACCAAAAATCGGAAAAGCTTTTGAAAACCTAAAACAATCGCAAATCGCTTTCGAAAACACCAGAAAACGGCGTTTTTCTGCATGACCGCGTATTTACGTTCGCCGGGTAGGTTTGTCATTTGTATATGCACCCAAAATTACCTCTTTAGCTTTTTGTTTCCGTGCGCGCGCTCACGTTCTGGGTCGATCGAAAGTTACAACGCGAACACCGGTCTTTTGAGCGGGTAACTGGAAATTTGGTCCAAATTTCCTCGTTGTCCTTGTCAATTCATATTTTTGTCCTATTGGTGCTTTGCGCATCAGAAATTTACATACGATTGCTGTTATTCGTAGTCGAATAACATACTAGTTTCGTTACTTATCCATTTATTTGGTTAACAGTATTTATATCCGTTTTATATTGTACCGTTTAACGCATATGTTTGGCCGATTATCTGTGCAGATATCTGTTCGGTTCTATTATTTTCTAGCTTTACGTTTTTCTTTACAATGACACGCACGAGATCCAGCAGCATCAGTGGACCAGAAGTATCGAGTGCCTCTGGCCGTTTCGGCTGTCGCAAGACTGTTCAAAACGGTATGCAGTGCCAGACATGTGTACACTGGTACCACATCAAGTGTACCGGCCTCAAGGAAGACCAGTACACTGTGCTGGCTTCGTCAAAAAAGCCGTTTATCTGCATGAGCTGCCTATTTCGTAAAGGATGCATTTCGTCCGAGGCTGTATTCGTTCCGCTATCCGCCACCGCCAGTGAGCAGAAACGTGACACACTAAAGTGTAGTTGCAAGACGTCTAAAAACGCCAATGCAGTGCACATGGACACAGTTGACAAAGCTTTGGTAGAAACACAGACGGCTCTATCTGACATAAAGTCAGAGGTAAACTCACTGAATGAGTATATTGCGCTTGCCCTTCCGGGTGTGGCCGTTGCTCGTAGGACAGTGTTTTTGTCCACAGCACAAATTGAGGAAGCCGCGACAAATCTGAGGGACAAGGCACTCTGGGAGAGGAGGCTTGTTTTGTGGGGACGATTCCCTACTACATCCTCTCCAGGTGAACAAGCAGGAGCAGTCCCAGTAAACACGCCGACTCTGGCACGAGTTGGCAAGGAGTCGGATCCGAGTGGGCGTGCAACAAAATCCAGAGCCGGTCCGACTCTGGCCAGAGTCGGATCGGAGTGGGCCAGAGTGGGATTCTAGTAGGCCAGAGTAGGATCCGAGTAGGCCAACTGCGCTAACGGAGCCTTTCTTACATTTCTAGTTATTCGCTCCAACAACTGACGTATTTCGACACTTATGTAATTCAACGCCTGCGCCCAACTGTCACCACAAATGGCTTTCACTG
>JTDE01007405.1:19934-36702 GCA_014338405.1 Paragonimus skrjabini miyazakii | reverse complement strand
GGATCTAGGAAGTTCCTGGCGAGGTGGAGAGGACCTTATGTGGTAGTGGATCGCCGTGGTCCAGTGTATCTGATCAAGAATGATAACAATCAACATCGAGTGCACGGAAGCCAGTTTCGCAAATGGTACGACACCCTGAGCAGAATAGAGTGTACGCCAGGAGCAGCGACGTCCCCGAAGCCAATACGCAGATCGACAAGAGAGCGAAAGAAACCTGAACGGCTTTTGCTGCAGCTGGAACAATCTTTGCGGGGGGAGGAGTGCAGTGGAGTTGAGCGATCGTAACATGTTACTCAAACAGCTGCTATTCAGTAGTAGGATCGGAGCATATATTTTGACATGCTACAAGCCGCAGGATAAGTGCAGGAAGGAAAATCAGAGTGCAGTATCACCTATAGGAGTCCCTGCTACTTGATGGAACTAAGCACTGACGTCTGCGGCAGCCGAGACGGTCTGAGGCTGAATACCGCGTGCAAATGAGTGGTTTTGTTTCAATGTTTAACCCGTGTATTGCTTGGTCGAATAAATAACCCTTGTGCCATCCGCGTTCTTGGATCACAACACTATGTCTGAATATGGTTATGTGAATAAGAAAGGATTGGATCGTTTGAGACCTACGTTGGATCATCAGTAACCATAGTGGGACGTTTAAAAACTTATCAGCATCGTCTATACGCTATATATCCAGATGTTTTATGAGTGAAGTGAGTTGACTGCTCTTGCAAAAGTAGTACACATGGGACCAGTTGTCTTACAAAATTGAAACAAAAACTCCATAAAAGAAATGGGTCCCAAATAATCCTGGATGAAACATAAAAATGATTCATCCACTGCGAGTAGGCCTACCACGCAGTTCGACTCTCAGGATAACTTTAGTATGTACCGGACGTTGTTAGCGTTCTGTAGCCTACACTAAACTCGGGTGTCACAAGAAGAACACTCGAATTCAGAGCTGCTCATAATGGCAAGGTTAGTCACACGAACGGGCAATTTGGTTTTCACGACTGATTATAGGCCATGGTGTAGATGAGTCATCTTTAGCGAACTGTTAAAATGTGAACATTGAAGTTACCCACAGAGTACACGCCAAAGACACTGAAGGCAATGAAGACAGACAAACTAACCGAACAAGCAGAGGTTGAAGTTTTTCAGAGAAATGTATTTTATACACGGACTTTTGGGAATGGGAACTCGAAAGATGCCATCAATAGGTGGGATCGACTGATCCGAATGTCACTGGTAACAAGCCTATGCGCATCCGTACGGACGCCACACAAGATTTGACAGTTTACGCTCCTGTGCCCTATCATAACGTTTGAGCATCTGAGTCCACTGATCTTAAGGTGAACTGTCTGGATGGTCTCTATCTCCACATCAGACTGGCTCCTCAGAGTAAAATAAGCTTGAACTTGATCAGTGGTAAATAAACTGCACACTTGCCCGACTTGACTTCAGTCATGCGGATGATGTGCATGTGGTTGTTAAAGCCGTGGTACCTTAATTCCAGGTGAGAATATTGACATAATAAGTCACGTCGATCCGTGTAGTAATCCCGAACCAAAGTGTCTTGACGGGACACCGAGAAATTAAACCGTCTTAGCACAAACCTTTTCACTTTCTGGCGACTTCTTTACACTACTGCTGTAGTGACGAGAAGCGATCGTGTTATACTACTCAAACCACTGCTATTTAGTGGTGGGGACAGAACATAGATTTTGCCATTGAATTAGCCGCAAAAAAAAATTAAAAGAAGAAACATCGGAGAATAGCATCGCATGAAATGGTTCTTGGTACGTAAGGGAACGTAAAGGAGCTGAGCATTAGCGTCTGTGAGAACCGTGACGTCCTGGGCCCACTACCGTATGCAGATGAGTGTTTTGTTTGTTGTCTTGTTAAATTGCATTACTCGCATGTCGCTTTCCTGAGTAAATAACCCTTGTGTCATCCGCGTTCTGGGATCACAACACTACTAACTAAACTGCGCGCGCGCACATACACACAATCGAAAGTTAGCTTCTAGTGTGCTACTTTCCAGTTCCTGACCGATGCTGCTGCCTTGACGAGCTGGTCGGGCTTGTGTGCTGAGGTCCTTGTGGTCACTCAAACCGCGGGTTAGAGACGTTATTCGAGATGGCAGTGTGTCGTAATCGACGGCGTACCTGCATCCATACTATTTTTAGTTCTTCCGCATAGACTTCTTTTATTGATTTTCAGCCTTCTTAGTAGAGTTTTCGTCTTGGATACTCCACGTCACTCTTGAGGTGAGCGGCGTCCCGAGCCACAGTACTTTTTGGTCAGGCTCATGGCTGCTATGGTGATGATAATGATGACTTTCCAGTTGATCGGGAACTCCTGATTTTGCGTTATGACGAAAGCCTACTTGTCTTTCCAAACACCACTCTTCACTAAAGAAATCTTACCTGTCGCAACTTAATCCTCATCAAGTCTGCGTAAAAATTCCCGGTGAAAGAAAGGATAGCGTTATCATCGTCCGCCACTTCTCTCGAGTGTGGAAGGACCAAAGACGAGATTACTATTCAGACTAAGTGGAATATCAGAAAATACTCTGATTGCATATTTCCTGTTTTGATGTTAGTTTTCACCTTTCACTCCGCACAGACTCCTGACACATCACACAACACACAACATGCGAATATAAAGTGCAAGAATTCGGTATGTAGAAGTTTTAATGCATGTTTCATCCGGACCATACATCTAGCAACATGAAATTTTCCCCATCACAAATCCTGTAACGTTTATGTCCGTTAGCTCCAATCGATAATCCTAAGATTCGAAATTGTGAGTCGGGTTGAAGTGTTATATTTTATTAAAGTATCAAAATATTACCAAACTTGTTGTGCAGCTACGAAACCTAGACACCCTGTGATGTGCACTATGCATGGTTTTGTCGCTGGGTCTACCTTCTCCTACGCGTGTGTGCTCTCAACGCTGTTTTGCTTGAGAGCAGCCTTAAAACCACAGTTGCCACCATTCAAAATACTCCCGTGATCAACTTTGGTCTTGGATTGTTTAAGCATAAACTACTAGCTGATCATCTTCTAAGTAATTGATTTGAAGACTTTTATGGCTACGGTTATCCGTTTGTCACAGTAATGTTAACAGCGGGCACACGACTGAGTTAAGCGTAATTACTCTATCATCCGGAGGAACAACGCATTACCAGAATGCTTCTCTGGTGTCAAGATTAAATCGTCAGGGTATTTTTTGTGTGAAGTAATATCTCCACGTTCTGTCTTACCATCCAGGAGCAACGACGTGATTCTGGCTAGTTGTATGCGGGATGTGTTTTATATATAGATTGATCTCAAGAATCCTATCAGACACGGACTCGATCTGGTCGACTTATTCAAACATCTGCTGGTTGTTGGTTGTGGTGTCATATGTACGTACTGCTAAAAACCTGTGTTCAATTCATTCACTAGTTACATATATAATCTCCAGATTATAACCATCACCCTTAATGTAACAAAACGCACGCTGTTGAACCGGTACTGTTCCGTTTTCAACACAAGTACTCTTATCTATCGGTATTCTGGTTAACGGCTAATTGTCAATACGATCGTGTGAATGGAGTAACCTCAACTGTTATAACTGATAATAAGTGATGTACAGAACCAGCGCGTCTGTTTGTGAGCATTATTTCCTTCAAACGTAGACGGTTTGTAGAATGCGGAAACTTTCAGTTACTTCCATTCCTCGGAACATCACATAGTCACTTTTGCATCTCATTACTGAAATCAATAAGTATAGGATAGATATGATTGACTTTTCACTATGGGTAAATGAATGTCATGTTCGTGACAGCTACAAAATCTAATGGAATAACTGTCATTTGTCATCAGCGTCCGGTGATATTAATGATCATTGACCACATCATAAGATATCCGGAACTTAGCTTGCTGTTACAGTATGGTTGATCGTCGTCAGTTTTTCCACGACTGGCTAGGTACCAAGATGCACATTTCGGGCTTAGTTCATTCATTTCAACACCGGCTGATTACATTAAAACGCTCAAGATCGTTGTTGTTCCAGTTCTAAAACCAACAAAGTTAGACTTCCTCAGTATGTTCACAACTGAGCGAAGCACAATAGAAAAACGGCACCCCAGTAGTTTTCGATGTGTTTCCGTTTTGTTTGACTGTTTAGTGAAACCGTTGCCTTGGTAGTAACCATAGACTATAACTCTACTTCTGTTTTTCCCATCAGTATTCCATTTACGCCAATTCTATCATTCTTAATGACGGTGTCTTTGTATTGCGTTCAAGCGACTTTTGTTCGGGCGTTTTTATTTAAGACCGTTTATCCTGCAAACTGCAGTGAGCTTCCTCCGTTCTGTTCTTCACAACTGAAACCTGTTTTGCTGTTGTTGATCGTCGTTGGTTGTGCACACAGTCCTCCGTGAGCTGGTCTAGACTGTTCTGTAGTTCATCCAGTTCCACGTTAGTTGACTGATATTTTGCGCTGGTAGCACTGTTGATACTGTTTACGTCACTTCAGACGTACCACTTCCACAGTATGAATTAGTGCCTATACCAAACGGACTTGGCCTCCAGCTGGCAAATTATCGATGGATCTGACCGTACGCCACTGCTGAGTTAGTCTGGAGAATACCACTTCACAGCAGGTCTTATAGACAAGTGTTATTAACATGGACACAGAGCGAACCGTTCGTAATGAAAATTCGACTGCCTTGACTCATAGTGGTCGTTCAGGCAGTCGATTCTTATTATATTCAGTTCTTGAGATTAATTACTCTCAAGTCACAAAGTTCCGGCGTGTTACATTTACTACTCCATTTGCGCTGCCATTCACGTTCGCCAGCAGATGTGTCAGATCTCTGGCAGATTTCAATTCAAGTCGCTTTGGTTACAGTCTCAAACTCCTCTAGGATGTCTTCCCAAACGTTTTACTCCTGAGCGATCGTGGTCAAAGTTACTTCGTACTTTATCTATCTACAGTCTGGAGTATGTTGATCGAGGGACAGTTGTTTCTAATGACCATGTTGGTGTTTTATATTGTCGGCATAAAGTGACAAAATGAAACACAGTAACTAACCTCTACCGTCCACAAATAAATTACGATAAGGATGTTGGTTTTACAGTGGTGTAGATTTTGACAATGATGCTTCCTCAATAGCTCAGTTACACTATAAACATCGCATTTGCGTTATACAAGTCAACAAACGTATGCAACAGAGCTTTGCTTTGGTATAATTTGGTGTACGACACAAAGTATTCTACAAGATCGTTTGTGTCAATTACGTCACCAAAAGTGGATCGCATTCATAGGCCTGGGGACGTTTCACCTCATCAATGCCACCCACATGGTGTGACTAGACGGGTTGGCCGTTAGCATATAGCAAAACAGTACTGCCAGACTAGCATGTCACACCACGAATAAGCCGAATGAATGAGCATCCCTGAGTGATGAGTGTCAGCTGGTATCGGATGTTAAAGAGTTTGACCGCTGAGTTCCCATATTTCAATGCAGGATCAGAATTGTGTTCGCATACTTTTTGTTAACAGTATAATCGTGTTCTGGAAAAAGAAAAGCTGTGAACACACCAAAATCTTTTCTACTCACATATTGTTTTGTGAGCGACGAATCTCCCCTTTAAGGTTAAATTATTGATAATGATGCTGAGATGACTTGATATTGAATTAAAGACTATCAATCCAAGAAGTTTGGGGAACCTCGCTGATGAACGGGTTATCCGATGACTAGGAGGTTGCTATCATCTGCGAATTCATCAGCGTAGCTGATCCGAAAGTAGTGGAAGAAGACCAACAAGAGGAACAGCATTTCAGTTTTACCCGATCTCCAAGAAAGATCACGTGAACATCTCAAAAAGGCAGCGTTCAAGAAATGTCCTCGTGCGCTCGAAGGTAAACATATCTGCTGGGACACAATACCCAAATAAAACGGACCTTCAAAATGATCAAGAGAAACATACAGCCAAAAATAGGACGCATGACCTGACGAGATTGGTCCCATCATTTTTTAAATGTTATTTTTATGTAATAACTAGTGTAGTGACGATGATCGATCGTAATATACTACTCACACCACTGTTATTCAATAGTAAGACCGGAGCATATATGTTGACGTCGAGCAAGCCGCAGGAAAAATGCAGGAAGAAACATCTGAGAGCAGCATCGTCCAAAATGGTCCTTGCTACCTAAAGGAACTGAGCATTGGCGTCTGTGGCAGCGTAGGCAGTCTGGGGCCAAGTACCGTGTACGAATTAGTGGTTTTGCTTGTGGTTCTGTTTAAACGCTTAACCCACGTGTTGCTATCTCGAATAAACAATTCTTGCAGCATCCGCGTTATTGGCTCACAACACTAGTACAAGAAATTTCATATAAATATATACGTTGCATGGTAGTCTTGCATATTTCGCTTCAAGAAAGATCATCCCCTCCACAGAGAGATTATAATTGGCCACACCCGTAGGACTTGCATAAACATTTAAGACGCAACAGAGACCACTTCCTCAGCTATGACCACGGACCTCAACCCTAGCCTTAATTATTACGATTCCACCATATTCAAATCGTGACGTTAATCCCCTTTGTTTGTGCCTCAAAATCAATCTGTAATAGACTTGCACACAATTGGAGCACCGCAATTCATTATCACTCATGAATATACACAATGCTGAATGAAACAGGAAAAAAACATCTTGCATGGTCAATTCATTTAACACTAACGTTGTCATATTTAGTTGAGTGTTGTGATGTATCATGAACAGGACAGTGAGATTTCTTCAATAGGTAGACGATCACACGCGTGTGTCCGTACGCACGACCCTTTAGTGAAACGATACCCTGACCTCACTGGAGGGCAGTGTGGTATACACAAAACAACCTCTTAGGAATTCAACTGCACCGTACTGAAAGGGAGATGTGCAGTGTACAAACGGCCACAACCGCGTTCTTATCACAGTAGTAAACAGTATGATGAGTAGATGCTGCTGTGTAGATGGTGCTATAGATACACGCGCTGGTTTGCTATCTCCAGAAAACAGATTACCTAGCAGAAAATACTGTTGTCTGTCTCTAGAAGGAGGCTACCGTAAGATACATTCTACAATCTAGTACGTTTTCTCAGGCTTTCGTACAGTTTGAGATTACAATTTGGAAGACAAAATTAAGTGATTATCCCTCTATTAATCACCGTTAGTAACGAATCAAGGGATTGTGCTAGCATGAGGGTTAGACCATGTTCATCCTCTTCGTAAACCTACTGAAACCTGGTGAATCTTAACACTTCCCTGTCGTGACAATGTTGTAGTCCAATTCGGGTGCAATCAGCATTAAACCTTACAGGCTGTACGGAGAGCACGTGACCCAGCCACGCTGCATTTACAAGCGGTTGCCTCACTCCTACGTGCGTGGACGAATTAGGCGTTGGACGTGGAAGACGCGGTCAGTCAGAACGCAGCTTGAGTCTCAGCACGAGTGTGAGACACACTTGCGGCCTTGACATATATGCAACAACCCACACTCATCCGATTATTAAGAGGGTGGATAACTGCACGTGCTTACTCACAAGGTACCACACGTGTCTTACGCGCTACAATGCAATCAACTCCGAGCCGAATTTTCACACTAACAGGCACGGAAATGAAATCCTGAAAAGTGCACCTTTATGGCCATGTGTCTAAGACACCGTGAGTTCTATGTGAGATACTGGGGACGGAAGAACAAACTTTGATGTGAGTTACTTACTACTGAATAAGCAATGGTGTGAAAAACCAGGATTACCACAAATGATCTGTTTTAGTAAAATCAATAATCGCTCTTCTGTGAATGTATAAGCAAACTGACCCTGGAACTATGGTATACCCAAAGCAGGATAAACAAGATTAAATTCCTATGAGTAGTTTGATCGACTTTACCGGTTACGATACATTAATAGAAGAATACACATTATTACAAGTAGATATAAGATAGAAAGGAATCATTTGTCGATATACGCATAAAATACGGGACCAGGATTGAACCAGTGAACTTACGAATAGGTCGTCACGAGGTGGACACAATTAGAAGCGAAGGATCAGGGAGTTACCAATGCGAATAATATCGATCTGAGGACAGTACAATTTGGACCGTGTATCAGTTACACATGTAATCAAAAAGGGAAACTATGATGCAAAGTGAGTCAGGAATGATTTTGGGGAGAGGTAGATATGTCTAGGCTGATTACCAATACTACTACTACAACTACTATTAATAACAAGGTATGATACAGAGACACAATAACCAACTCCAAACACCACGTTATAGGGTGCCCCGTCAACCTCGTTTAAACAAGACATTTCTCGAGCTGCGTTCAGCAGCAATCGCAGAACTTGCCGACTCTCGATAACAAGAATTATCATTAGTTATTCATCAAATATTTCGTGGCTAGCGATCGTGTGGTTTCTCTAAAGATCCCGGTTACAATTATGTTTCCTCACTTGTCTGTTCTGCCACTTTGTTCAGTCGTACCTACATTGTAAATATACCCGCACACAAACTGAGCTGTTCTTTTCGAAGCCTACAATTCACGTTTGCTTTCAGTGCACCGGAGGTATCGAGCCCCAGACAATTTCGGAGCAGACTACATTAATTGCCAATGTACTGAAAATTACATGTCCCTTCCACTTCTTGAATACACTGATGATTCTCTAAAGTGGGCCGCCTGATAGGTGGTCATGCTTCCATGTGTATTCCAGTTACAATGTTATTCATGAATAACACTGAACATTCGAAATTAGCCACTGTGAAAGCAGCTGTCACTGAAAGTTTCGCACTGTTTAAGAATACACTTCACTCGAGTTTTGTTACCATACTGATTCTTTGACACAATCATCCAATGAGATTTACAGGAAAATCCTAAAACCAACACATTTCGAAAGTTGTATGTTCCTCATTTGTACCTGTTCGCCTTTCGAAATTGAGACGCATGACCATCGAATAATATTTAAGTTGTGCATAAAACGGATTACATTACGATCTCGTTGGTTCTACCACAAAAACAGTTTGTACTTAATGGGTGGATGTGCACTTGACCCTCGTCCACTAATAATTTAAAACGCCTTTCTTGAAGAACGGCCGAAATGAAGTCTCAGCAAGCACTGAACTAAAGAACGCGGTAGAGTTCAGAAACAAGCAATGTTTGGAAATACAATAAGTAGTTAGCTCTAGTCTAGTCTGGCACCAACGACAGCAGCCAGGAGAAGGAAGGAAGGGAACGTTGGGCGAGCCTCAGATCATTAGAAGGCATTCAAAAGTGTGCCAAGCGAGTGGCGCGTTAAACAAGCGCGTGCGTTGAACAAGTCTCGAAAAAGTACAGGTCATACGACTCCGAAGAACAGAGTAGTAGGAGAGTCGTTAGGTTAATTGCAGGTATTCGGTACATGCAATTAGTTGCACGACTGAAGAAGGCGGCACTGGGGTTGTATCAAGCCTTCTGCAGCAGACAGAATCATGCGTACAGAACGGAAAAGCAGGAAAACACGGTTACAGCAGGTATCCCTAGATAAGCCACGTGATTGCTGGTTACTACAAATGCTTGTGAACAGCGACCGCCACACCTACTGTTCGGAAATACGCTAGACAACGTCAAAACAATCAGTATCGTAAGCGATGTCCTACGAACTAGTGTCCGTATAAGTAACATGCAAGGGTTGATTTATGAGCTGACCCATTCAACGTAGACGGTGTACTGTCAGCACTACGTGTAACGCACCTCATCAAATAGGGATGATTGAATAGCTAACATGATTCACCCTACTCACTCGCTACTTCTAACGTTATTTACGAAGTTGTGAATCCAAGCATATTGACAGAACGGTATGAACTTTTGTGATATGTGTCTTGGAGCTTGTTCTGAAGTAGCTGTTCGCCAACAAAACCGGCGCTGTCGAATCCCCGGTCACATGAAAACCCAAGAATTCGAGTCACGCTATCCACGTATGGAATGCCTTTCGCGCGCCACATCGCTTATCAGATAAATTTACTAGGTTCTTCGTCAAGTCTTTTAAGAGACAGGGCCGTAAACCTGATGTGTGTATACAACTGAGCATGTTCGCTAGCCTAACACTAACATGATGTTTCTGGCTGTTTATCGTGTCAATATATATCACACTGTTACTACTATTAATATTATTAATCAGTCTAGATAGGTTTATCTCTCTCCCAGATCATTCCTGACTCACTTTACATCAAAGTTTCCCTTTTTGATTACATGTGTAACTGATACACAGTCCTAATTGTGTTTTCCTCAGATCGATATTATTCGCATTGGTAATTCCTTACCCCTTCGCTTTTAATTGTGCTCACCTCGTGGCGACCTATTCGTAAGTTCACTGGTTCAATCATGGTCCCGTGTTTTATCCGTTTTTCAACAAATGACTCCTTTTTATCCTACGTCTACTTGGAATAATGTGTATTTGTCCATCAATGTATCCTAACCAATAACTTCGTTGGAAATTCCTTTATAGATTAAACCTTACACAAACTTACTTAGAGTTTCTGTGTTCATCCGAAAAATAGTTTTCTTACCTTCTGGAAACAAAAGCGTCAACATCAATAGTTACTGTAGAGTGTTCAACTTATTTTATTCTGGGTTACAAAGTGCACTGTTGTCTGAGTATACAACTTTATCGATCGATTCTATAGACTGTCTGTGAACGAATCCGAAATATACGAACAACACGTCAGATATGATTAGATAGTTCGGTTGTATACACGTAGTCTAAACAGACGTGAATAATGATCTCATGGCTGATTTATGCTAGCCACTTTCAAGGAGCAGTGTACGTTGTAAGGCTGAGCTGAATTGAGCACGCTCCTCACAAACTTGGTCCTGACCGAGAAAAGCATAGCGTGCTCAGATAAACATAATCAACAAAGTGTTCCCTGTTGGCTGAACTACAGAATGATGGTAACCTCTAGACGGAACCTTTTTACTGATGAGTTCCGTCCGTTAAATTGACATTCGCCTCTTGCGTGTTCAACTAGATACATTTGAAAAAACATTATCTACAATCCTTTTAAAATGTACGTTAACACTTCTACGCAGGTTCACTAGCGTGTCATACATTCACTAGTCAAATAGACCTGTCTAGGCGACCCATATTATAGGGTACACAATTACAGTGATTGAGTTAACCGCCTAAAAGAACACAATGGACTCAGCTGTGTTAACTTTAGGTCTTGTTTACACATATATTTTCATCTGAGCCACTGTTGTTTTGGTATGCTTGAAAAACATTTTGTATTTGAGCAAACAATCCCTAATGCGGACCATGTAGTGGAACAACAACATTGAACGTTTCCAATTCGTGTGCCAATCACGTGACAAAGTTACAAAGTGTACAGTTTTTCAACTAGCACAGGCCATTCTCACAATCTGGTAACCTAGTAGTTCGATGAGCAGAAAAACCGTCGTCAGTGCGTGCTTAGGTTCAAGCTACAGTGAAGCAGAGTGTACAAACATGAAACAGTGTGCCTGGGTTTTCGGTTTGAGTAAAAGCACAGGGTGACATCCAAAACTATCACAGAACTACAAGAAGTGTCATAACCCAGCTAAGCATGCGGAGTATGAACACGAGGTGAGGTAGCGTACACCGATTTCTGCCTTTCAGTACGGGAACAAAACCAGTATTGTGTTGACCACAGATGTGACCAACCTGACAATCAACTGATCTGAAACCCACTGCCCCAGTGTACGTACTCTGACTATGGCTAGTAAGACGAACCGGTATAAGTAGGTGTATGGGCCATCTGGAAGCAGTCGGAACACAGTCGGAACACAAAGCAACAACACTTACAGTGGATTGTAACACATTAAAATGTGTGTAAAAATCTGATGTAGTTACGTCAATGTAGGTACAACAGTTGATCGGTTGAGACACATTTAAATCTACTTGGTTGAAGACGATGAGGTAGGAAACACTGTAACTAAATTTTGTCAGCTATGCATGGAAGGTTGAGCATTCAATCACGCTATCCTAGACTTCCAGTGGGCATTTTGACTACAAGAGTTCAGTTTTCCCATTGACAAGAAAAGAAGAAACCCGAAGAATTGTTGTGACCAATACAAGTAAATGGACTGACGATTGAAACTACACAAGTGGATGGATTATTGATTGTAGACAAGGAAATACTGGTCAAACAACGGAAATATGTTTAAGTATGCGAAATATCTAGAAGATTAATGGCATAAACAAAGCATAAAGAAAGGTATTCAGAACTGCAAGAACTGTAATATACATGGGACAGGCTACACCTGGGGAACGACCAACCCGTCGTTGGTGTAGAGGTACAGAACGAGCTTCGATAATGACGATTGTCACTCATTCCAGTTGGCTAGATGGATGGCGTAACTGCACACGCTGGTCTTAGTTTGAAGGGAGAGTATGTATTCGTCTTACTACGGCGAAGAGGGTTTTTGTCCACGATGGACAAAGATTCGGATAAGTTACCAACCCGTTACCAGAAGAGAAGAACAGCCGGTGCTACTCATTGTATAATGTGATTGGACCCGGGCGATTTCCTGATTGAATAACGTTCACCTTGTCAGAAATCAAGCACAAACCGTCACAAGCGGAAATGTGTTCTATCTGTGGTAGCCCATCAAAAACGATGTTCAGCTGCCACATCGAGTTAATTTGTAAGTGGTGGGGATTAGAACTAATTGTTTGAACATGTCCAAGTTTTAAACAACCGGATTGTTGAATTTATGGTAATAGACCGTAACAACAAACGGACCAATAAAAAACAGCAGGTTTGTCGCTCAGTTGCAATCGTTATTATAAATACTGACGTTTCTCTATATAAAGGGAATTGTTGTGCTGGTAACTTGTAATTGAATGGTAGTGTCCGGTCCACGATATTTCCAATATTTTCGACACAGTAGCTACGTATACGATATACTGTAACACAGTAAGCCGTGAACACATTGGACATTGGAAATATTGCTCCATTCCTAACGAAACCAGGAAGGAATCACCATATAGTGGTTGCTACGAATTATCATACCTGGGTGGAAAATTCCTTTAACCTTTCCAATCCTTGTATGTTTTGTCTTAATCATGCGGTTCCATCCTTAATTTCATTGATGGCCTTTCGTGGTTATAACGAATCCCTTGCTGACCATCTCAATTCAAACAATGTTTACTAAGCACTTGGTTACCTTTCACATCCAGGCAATATGTACGTTGTTTTGCTCACCCACCTGACGGTTCAAGTCATCATCAATCAAACACCTATCGGCTTATATCCGTCCACCCTCCTTCAACTGCGCTTTCTTATAATGGCTAATTCGGACGTCGTTAATTTGTATGCATGCACTATCTTGAGACATTGACTTACCGGCTACGCATTTATGTGCTACCCTTAAACGAAATTTTCTCGTTGTTCATGTTCGTAAACTTGCAGATCTCATTTGGTGCCCATTCGTTATGCTCCTTGTGAACGCGAATAATCGAGGTTTGTAATAATATATATCTCGTTGATTGCGTCGTTAACAGTACTGTAGTAACCGGTCCAGCTTGTTCTGACCCTTGCGATCCGATTCGGCTAAGCGTCAATCGGTGATTCATAGATAACTTTGTGGTATCAATTGAACCTAAGCGTATTTCCGCCTACAGTAGTGATCAGAGTTCTAGTTCCGGTCGTGGTGGAGATTTGCACTACTGACAAGCTCTACTGAGAGTGAAACCCGAGTCTACTGCTTCATTTCGGAAGGGGTCGACTGGAAAGTATATGGGAATCTGACAGCTGCGATCAATTTTGGGACGACGTTCAATCTATATGAAAACAAAAACCTCCCACTACTCATCAGTACATTACCAAAGATTGATAGTTTCACACGATATTTGGAAGCAGTGTATACGGCAAGTCAAACGACATGAACGGTTGCCCATGTTTTCATCAAACCACATTGGTTCTGTTTGGATTGCTGTAAACATTCCTGGCAACTCAGTGTCCACTTTTCAGGTGTTAGATAAATGAGGAACGCAACGGTTACGGAAATTCCGGCGCCATTCAAAACAAACAAGTTGATGCAGCGGTTCCATCACACAACTAAGGAATGGGTATCAAGTAGAGAAAGAACGGATGATAGGGATAATGTTCGGATACTGTGTGACAGAGTAGCAATAACGCAGATGACATCTTTGAAACTATAAGTGGCAGGGAGCGCAGGGATCTATTAGATGTCTATGTGTCAGGGAACGAGAAAAGACAATCCTTACCTCCGAAGAATGACAACAATTGGGATACCAAACGGTTGAACGGATAAGGGAAACACAACCTTGAAATAACCAAACATACGACGTGAGGCACAATACAAAAACTGACGCCCGTTCAAGCAAGCATAAAAGCGGCGTCGGAATATGTATGATCGAGCACAGGTCTTGGAGTTGATGGATTGGCGACGGAAACCCCATACCCTTGCACAATCGGAGCAAATTAGTCGAAGAGGAGAATGTGATAGATAAAGAATTCAAGGAAGCGACCATTCCAACATTCGATGGACACATCTCAACGTGGCTGTCGGATATCGTCAAATTCCCCGGCAGATGAAATATGGACAGCAAGAAAGGGCGAACGAGTTATCATTGAACGAAATCTACCCAAAGATCAGGGTTTGACAGACCAACATTTGAAATAGAAAATGTAAGCTAAACGGACAGAACAAGACAGAAATGGACAGGGTGTTGAATTGAAATCTTCACTTCATCGTGGACTGAACTTCCGGTTTATACACTCGTACGCACAAGCAGCTCAGGAATATGGGGACTGAACAACAATGATCTTGTTTTACGAAATGACTACTCGTTACAATCCCTTAAAATCTTGATTAACCTCTTTGTAATACTACCGATGGCAGGGAGGTGACTAGACGCACTGCATATTTGATAGGTGACATAATACTTCAATTTGAACAGCATGCCATTGTTGGAGGTAGTAATTTCCGTAGATGTATGTGGACTGAGGCTATACCTAACTAATGTGATGAATAGAGTAAAATTAGAACAGAACAGCGATTGGACACAGAATGAGAACGTTGGTCTGGGCAAAATTTACACTTATCCGAACACAAATATCAGTCAACTTATTGCCATAGGTGAGATTTGGACAGCACCGTATGTTTATTCAACATCTTGTATCCACAGCTATGTCAGTCTTCAGTCCGATTGTTCTGATACGAGTTCATTCATCATGTCCTAAGTGATCAAAAACAGATGTTTGAAATAAGCCGGAATCACAGTGAAACAGATGAACAAGAGACAAAAGCAAACGAGTCATGGTGACCGGTGTCTGAGAGGACCAGGAAATCTAACCGCTTAACAGTGGGATGTATAATTATTTTCACACAAACGAGGGTCGTCCCTTGAGTAGGCGGAATCCACTCTTTAACTAAGGTTGATCGTTTGCAACGGTATTTCGCGAACACAACTATGTTTGTCATGGTACAACTGAACTGACTTAGATAGTGTCAACTCAAACACCACATTGATGCACATGACAGCGTCAATCCCATGTTCAAATTGCACTGCCAGGTATAGAGAGAGTCTGAACGGTAACCACTAAAAAGGTATTCGGACGCTCTGTTAAATCGATATTAGCTGGTCCCACTCTCGTTTAGTTTACTCCGCTTGATGAGGCCGAACATAGACGAAATCGATCATAGTTGAAGATTGATTTAAAAGTAAGTACCTAAAAACGCTTACATCACTGAAAAATTGTATAACGATACATCCCGGAGCATAATTAATTTGTGTTCACCTTCATGTTAGTGTCAGACAATCGACTGATTCTTGTGGGAGTCAGACAGCGCCGAAGAAGGCGAGTTATAAGTCACATCACGTGATTACGCTGTACCATAAGACTATCCGCTATCGATTACCACGTTCCGACACGTGTGACGAAGGTATTGCAGGATGACTCAGCCTATCTAGACAGAAGTGTGCAAAAAAGGGATTCGAGGGTGGTCATTAATATGAAGCGGAAACGATGAGGGACGAGATCACTTTAGAAACTTCCTTCTGGGTCGCGTACTCAGATGGTCCTCGGGATGAAGCAATGTGACCTGATGAGTCCATATAAGAATACCGGCGAAGTCTAACGTTAGAATGGGCATCGCGGGCATCTAATAGTTCAATGTATGACGCAGCTTGGATGAAAGACTGAGATCGGGTTTGGTTAACGGTTCAACGGATTCCGTGTTGCTTGGCCACCATAGGCTACGTTTCACATCTTATGATTGTCTGAAACGTTACTCTTATTATAATGCAATTTGAGCACTGTTGTATTCATATAAGCGTGTAATCAAACAGTAAGCCTTACAAGCTACAACAACGATACAGAGAACACATGACTCAGGAAAAGTACAAATTATACTATCCCACTTACAAGTTGTGACGTCACTCTTATGTGCGTGGACGAATGAGACGTTGGTCGTTGAAGGCACGACCAATCAGAATGCAGCTTGAGTCTCAACACGAGTGTGAGGCACACAGGCGGCCTTGACGCGTGTACAACACCAACTTAACTCGACAGGCAGGCCAACACCGTAGGGAAGCGTCTGTCCTATGACGGCTGATCGACATCGTGTTGGTGTGTAGAGGACCCCTGACCTTTTCTGCTACCTTGGCGTGGTGGTCAGGCTTGTGTGCTGTTTTGATCCGGAGGGCTGTGCTGACTGCGACCTCGATCGTTACAGGTTCAACCATGTCAGATTGGCCAAA